>PVJD01010077.1:0-56701 GCA_004026545.1 Mormoops blainvillei
AAAATTAAAAGAAAAAAGTAGTCAAATTCCTTATAGATATGGGATCCCAAACAATTTTAGTAAAAGAAGACTTCAGAACAGAGTCTTGCCTATTAATGGGGAAGGATTAGGTAGAAAGATTACACAATGTTTTACTATGAAGTTCTTTATTCTTAGATATAATTTAGAATCCCTAAAAGCAAGAAAATATACAGCACCTACTGTAGAAAATATATTAGGAATGGACAATTTACCAATCTTATTAGGAGAGTTTATTTCACTTAAAACCCTTAAATTATATGAAGTAAATGCAACACAAGTAGAAGTAAAACCAATTAACCTTCCTGAACCCCCCGAAGCTACATATACTACACACAGAAATAAGAAAGAAAATACAAGAGCTTTTAAGGGAAGATAGCGTAGGAAAAGGGAGGTCTCATCTTTATAACAGCCCATAAGGCCAGTTCTCAAACCAAATGGCTAATATAGATTAACTATATATTATAGGGATCTCAACAAATTCTCACCAAAAAAATGGATGGAATCTTGCCAGATGCTGAGGAAGTTATTAGCAGAATGACAGCCAGGAACTCAAAATGTTTTGTTGGTACTGACATGTCCCATGTGCCCTGTGCTGTTTGCATAGCATCACAGTCTGCAGAAGATACTGTATTTAGTTGGAAGGCACACGACACTGACTCAAAAGACTGCCACGAGGGTGCCGCAGTAGCCCAGCTACAGCTCGCACTGCTGATCTCACAAATAGGTACCACAAAATGTGACTCATTAATTATATCCTCGATAGAGGACATCATCACAATGTGTGAGGACCCTGTGCTCCAAAAAAGGGAAAAGATAAAGTAATTGAGGAACTTAGGGCTGAGGCATGGACTCTTAACACGGCAAAAAACCATGTCCCTGATACCTCATAGCAACAGTTTTAGGAACACAATGGTCATATGAAGGAAGAAAAGTTCCAGGTTCAGCAATAGACAAAACATAGGCGTTAAAGGGACCTGCTGACAAGACTGAAGCAGAGCATTTAATTGGACTTTTTGGCTACTGGGAGCGACATAGTCCTTAGAGGGGACCATACTCACACCAATGTATGGTTTTACCAGGAAAGCCTTGGACTTTGAATGGGGTAAACCCCAAAATGGGCTTTCAGGTTACTAAAGTAATATATATATTGACATTCCAACAAATAAGTTATCCTAGAAAATGTGACCAAATTAGATTGGACCTGACATGTTCCAAGGATGAGGGCACTTGGGCCTTAACGGACCAAGAGTAGCCAAGATAAATCATGTAAGCCCACTGGTTTCTGGACCAGACATTTTCCATAAGCCTCAAACAACTATTCCAGTTTGGGAAAATTGGCATGGCTTCCTTTTGAAGCACTAAAAGCAACTGAGGCTCTCACTGGTAACACTCAGATTACCATCAGGTCTCAGATACCGGTACTGGCCTGGGCAAGACTCGGTCCTGAAGAAGTGGCAGGAGTGGCACTGAGCCAGAAGGTCCTGACGCGGAAGTGGTGCATCCAGAGCAGGGATGTGACCGCTCAAGGACAGCCAGGTTTCCTCATCGAGGAAACACACTGAGCAGAGAAAGGCTTGCCGGACCAATGTCCGAGGGAAGAGCAAATCCATGCCCCCGCAGGGAAATGGGGCCCCTCCTGGTCTGACTCTCTTTCTGATTCCTGGTTTACAGATGGTCCCTTGACCACTGAAAGTGGACACACCAAGTGGACAGCTGTAGCTTTCAGGACCCAGGACCACGAGACTCTGAGACTAACTGATGGGTCTAAATCAGCACAACACGCTGAACCGACAGCAATGGTGTTGGCAGAGAGACAAAGAAAACAATTTATATCTTTACAGATTCATGGGCAGTGGCAAATGACGTTAACTTTTGGTCTCAAAAATGGGCCAAAACAGACTTCAAAATTAATGGAAAGATGTCTGCTCCAGGGACTACCGGGAAGAATTACATGAATCCAGTCAGAAAATTTGTATGTGGAACATGTCTCTGCTCATCTAAAAAGATCACTAACAAGGGGAGAACTACCTAAAAAGGAACTTCCCCGAAGACAGAGAAAGTTACCTTCTAAATTTAAGGACTATGGAGTTTATCCAGCAAAAGTGTCACCCATTATTATAACTAAAAAGGAGGACCAATATTCTATTAAAGAGATGATGCGTGGCAAGATACCACCAAGAATAATCCTGGAACTTCACGAAGGATCAGGGCACTCAGGAACACAGGCCTTATAAGGCTGATATAAGAAAGGGAGTTTGAAGATTCCTCGGCAGAGAATTAGAAAAACCTTGCAAAACTGTGAGGAACGCAAACAATTTAGTGAGCAATATAGAAGAAAATTGCCATCAGATACACACAGACTTGATGCCTTTAATTTTATATGCCAAATTGATTTCATTGGCCCCGTGGCAGCAGGATTTCAGAAGAAACATGCTTGCACCATGGCACGTGTACATTCGAGCATAGGCGCCCCACAAGCCCGTGCTAATCCAGGTGCCCAGGCAACAGTCCAAACTCTAGCCAGGCGGTGCTGCCATTATGGGGCGCCTAGAATCATAGAAAGTGATCAAGGAACACATTTTACAGCCAGTAAGTTCCCAAAATTACTACGAAAACTAGATACGCAGTGGAATTTTCATCTGGCTTATAACCCCACAGCAGCAGGAAATAGAGAGAGATTCAATGGATTGATAAAGAGAGAATTAAAAACAATAGATAAAAGGACCATGTTTCAGGAAACCATAGGTTGGGCAGCATTTAATCTGATCAGAGAAAGAGGCCAGACAGACCTACACCGCATGAAGTCCTGCTAGGACACGCTACTCAAATTAACATAGCAAAAAAAGGGAGGGGAGAACAAATTCCCACCTAAGGTCACTTTAAGAGATTCATAGGGGAAATTATCTGGACAGGAAATAACTGCTGATGGAGAGGGAAATATTATTGGGCCACTGGAGAGTGAGGACTCTTCCAGCTTCACAAGACAGAGCAAATCTTACCCCGACAGAGCATTTCCTTGGACAGGATATACTACTGTCAGCACACTTGTTCTCATAGCGGTAACTTGCTTGTTTCTAGGGATGCTAGACAGACCGGTCCAGATAGCACTGCTAATAGCAGCAGTGACAGGCACAGTTGGCCCAGTAGGAGCAGCCACAGCACATGTCCTGTCAACAAAACGTGATAATGGAAAAAGACCCAAACCCATTTATATCTTTGGGCTTCCTACGTGGAAAGCGCCCTCCATCATATAATAGGGACAACATGGTCTAATTTAATCCTAAAAATAGGTCCTAGACATTGTGGCTACAAATGTTGTGTTTCTGATCATTTAAATCTGAAATGGCCCCAACCAATAGTGTTTACATATGAGAAAATTATGCAAAAACAGACAACCTTGCACTCTATGTCATTTTTAATGGAACAGATTCTAAAATGTCCAATACTTGGATATTTAAAAGAATATTATAAAGGCAATACACATATCACATGGGCTGGGTATAATTTGGGAACTGTGACCAGAGCCAAGTTCACACTGACCATAGGCCAACAAAACCTACAGTCATTATGCTGGATAAAGATTTTAGAACCATCTGAGGACTTGAACTTATGGTACAAAAAGAGGAGAGAAATGGAAAAAATATAGTAAAACAAGAAGAGCAGACCTTCAACTTCAGGATTCATAGACTCCTCAGAACATGAACGAGAGGTCAGACAAGCCAGAGAACAAATAAATGCGTACCTCTTGCACCTAGGAGAAAGAAATAGAAAATTGTTGGAAAGGAGTAGACAGAGGCAGAGGGAAGTGACCAGGAGATATCTTGAAAGGATGCAACAGGAAGACAGGAACGGCATACTAACGGAGTTCATAAGTAAATTTGCAGAGCCAAAAGGACCACTGCTGTACCGCTTCTGACCATCCTTTACCTCCTTGGTGCACGTTAGCAAAATTCTCTCTTTTTTTATCTTTTCAAAAATATGTGAACCATATTTTTAGGGTCCGTACCAAGCACTACAATTTTTTATATTTTTAGGATTTGTGACAGATGATTTTTCTGTCCTGCAGTCATTTTTCCTGTTTTATGGCACTTTTTGCATATTTAAAATTTGAATAATAGATAGGTGTTGAGCATGAAAAAAATGGCCGGCCTCTGAATGTTACTGCGTCCCACTCAGAGGGCTGACTCTCCCTCTGCTTGCCAATGAGGCCCAGGCAGCAGATTCGGGACTATGATTTTGCTCAATGATCCTAGGCATCACGCATTTTAAACCCTACGATATCCCTGAGTATTCCTTGAACATGATTTTAATAAATCATGGGAAGTATTTTCAAGTGAAAATCTTCAAACATTTGAATATATTTAAAAGTTTTACAAAGACTTAACACTGTAGACACATTATCACATTCTACCACATCAGCATTATGTACACGGATCTGGGAAAGAGCGTTTTAAGAATGGGCTGGCTTTCCTCACGTGTGTTTATGAGCCAGTGTGGCTTCTGTGAAATAAAATTCTAATGGTTTCTAGAAAAAAATTATGAGAAAATTCACTTAGGAGCGACTAGACAATGTGGGTAGGATTCCTAGTATACTATGCACATGTATACAACCATATGTAATGTTTTATATTTATGTACATGATATATTTCTCTGTGACATCAGGTCTCATTTCTATTATATATCTTATACATGGCCTATTTTCATATATGAATATATATATAATTAAGTTACTGTTATAGGATAAAATATGTACAACACCCCACCTTTAATTTTAATGTATACTAGGACTCTGCTTTATGAAGCAAACTGTTATAAAATATATTGCACGTTCCTCTTTACAGAAACAGTATTAAAATTAGAAGCTGGTACCAAAGAGTTGGTATATAGTAAATTATCAATATAAAAATGTTGGTACTAAAAGAAAAAAACGGATATCTTTTTAAACTGAAGGTAATGAAATTATGTCCTAGGTTCCAGATCCTTGGCATAAGTGTATCCCTTTCTAAGGAATTTCACCTCCCAGGAAGGAGAGTGAATACCAAATACGCTAGAGGCCCCAAAGGGCCATGTTGTCCAGGGAGCAAGTTCCATGGTATAGACTTTGCAGATTTGGGGCGATCTGAGTAGATTTTTTTCCTCAGCGACGAGAACCTTCCCTAAAGTTCTGCAGCGTTTTAAACTTAGGGGGAAAACTACCTTATGAGAGAACGTGCAAAGCCGAGGGTAAAATTACTTTTTCCAGAATCTAGAACAATAATCAGAATGACTGCTCTGACCTTGCCATTGGTGCTAAAAAATCAGAATCTTACCAGGAAGCCCAATTTTAAATGCCCTGTATGTTCAACATTTTTTAAAAAATTATATCTCCAGTTGACTGCTGCAGGCTGTTTGGAGTACCTTGTGCAAACTAAGTCTCCAACCAAGAAAAACTATGAAAGCCAGATTTTCTAAAGAGTCGGGGAGGACACGGAAAACAACCCGGTATCCAGAAAGGGTGACGTGAGGGACCCGGATCCCTGAGAAAAAGAAATCAGAGAGAAGTGAGTGTTAACATTCTGCCTGCAATTATCCCTCTAGGCATTTGACAGACAATGTATATGTGGAAGACAGGGGTGGAACAGCAAACAGAAAGCACTTACTCAGAGGCTGAAAAAGCTAAACACGGCTGTTGTTGTTTTTAAATCTCATTCTCTTGAGGAAACAACACCTAGCATTCAGGGCTCAGAATCCAAGAGGGGTCCTTGTAAATATCACCAGGCCTCAGTTCTCGCAGTTGAAATGTCTATGGCTTAGGCACAGACCATTTTAAAAGAGACCTTTTGAAAATGACTTCAATGTTTTGTTTCCTATGTACATGTAGATATATGGGACATTGGAGGACCAACAGGCCTGTTCAGATTACATTCACTGTAATGCCTTGTAATGCAATGTGATGAGAAGCACTCAGCCAACACAGGATAACACTTCTTTTAAATATGAATGTTTGAATCACCGAACTAAGGAGTAGAAAAATAACTTTATCTTATCTTTCAAATCTCACATATTCTGAAAAAATCAGTCTATCAAAGGGGAGACAATGTTCAGTTCTTTGCATGAAAATAGCTTTGTGTGTGTGTGTGTGTGTGGCAGTTATTCCTAGGATCATAATGACCAAATCCATGTGAAAATGAGACCTTCCTCGGGGGATATTAATCTTTTTAATTCTAGCACGAGAATCCGCAATCCTATATTTGACACTTGCACTTGCACAAATGTTTATTAAATATAATGTATCAAAAATATGCTTGGCATTATGGGGATACAAAATATATACATGATAACACCCCTCTTCCAGAAACATAGATTCCTATAAAGAGTGGTCACCAAATGATCTGAGAGAGTTTTAAAAGCTATGATTAAACAGTCGCAACAAGAAGCTATTATAAAAATGAAAACTTTCATTGAGCGTTATTTCTTATTAAATGCTAGGCATTATACTACGTTGTTTAAATTTAATTCTCAAAATTATAAGATAGGCATCTTCTATGCCAATTTACAAAGTGTGGAACCTGAGACATTACATATAAGTAATTTTTAAAAGTTCACAAAGCCATTTGGCTGGAACATTCTTAACCATTACACTGGAACTTGAAAAATAAAAACAGTGAAACAAAATTGTGATTTTATAAGGCTGGATACTTCTGCTGGCTGCCTGGATTTCTAACATATGCTAGATTATTCCAGCCTCCACTTCCCCAATCAACCACATTCAGTCAACCCAGGTTACACAAATCTTAGCAGAGATCTGATCATCTTGATGAAGCAGAAAACCAGCCAGGTTAACCCTATGGCTGCCTCCGTGTTCTGGGATGTATTCGGCAACGCACTTGTTAAATCAAAGAATGAAAAAAACAACCCTTACTCTGAGTAAGAGTAATCTAGTAATATGTGAGATTCTATTGCAATTCACGGCCAACACACACCCCATGGTGAAATCAAGTGGACCAAGACCTTAGATTGGAGCTCCAAGTTCAAATGTTTAATCAGAGACTTTTAATCCTATGACACAACACAAACCATGTCAAATAAGCTTCACTGCATCATTCTACCGAGTCTCGTTGCAGAGTCATAATGCAGTGTTGCATGAGAACATCCTTTCCTTTAAAACTCAAAAGCCCTAGAGCCCTTTTAAGAATGAGAAACAGAGTGTTCATGAGTAAGCTACATGACACAACCCTTTATTGTACTGTTTATTGACATAACTAAACACATTGATTCATGGGGTGATGACTTCAGTATAAAAATGTTCTCTAAACTATAGAGGAAAAAGTTGAAAACAACTTGGTTATGTTGCCTTTTACATCTCTTGTTAGGCACTTCAAATAAGTTTTTCAAACTGCTTAGTGATTTCTTTTTCCATTGTTTTCTCCCCCTTAAAAAAAAAAAAAAGAAAGAAACCCTCAAAGTGTTATTGAACATGGAAAAGTGGTAGATACGTAAGAAACAGAATGAGATACTTAAAATGAAGAATTTGGAACCAGGGTAAATTTTTGCAGGCAACTGACTAGAAAGGTCTCAACAGATAGAAAGTTCACTATATTTGACATTCAAACAAGCAGTCAGTATTTAAAGGGAAGAGTTCTTCTCCTTGTTTTTGAAATATTGATTTGGGAAGAAAATACGTTGTTAGGAACTCCAGCTACTCTTAGCTACTTGAACTCTTAGCTACTTGAAGTTCAAGTCTGCGTGCATTTCAAAGCTATCTCAAAGAACAGTTATCAGTCACCCCTGTATACATAAAAAGCATAAATACATTAGAAATGAGAAATAATTATCTTGAACTTCAGGCCCAAATATAAACATGGAAAAACTTCATTGATGTGGATTACTTTCAGACGGTGACTAATGCCAATGTTCTTATGGTTGTAGAAATAGCTAGATGTGAGCAAAAAAAAAGCCCAAAACATTGATTTTTCCTCATTAATAAAAGAAACATTACCTTTTGTGCACTCTTCAATGTTTATATATAATACATATTATGTATGTAGATATTTTTCTCAATTTAAAAAATATATATTTTCTTGTCCAGAATACATAAACAAGAACAGAAACATTGTCTAATTTGTGATTCAATGTTCTGGCTCAAAATTCATATGATTCTCAAGGTACAACTCAACAAATCAATAAGAATAATTCAAAGAAGAAATACTTTTTCTCAACTTCTTGAGTAAATTTTTGAGCTTCTAGAGTATTCCAAACAATTAAAGTAATGACAACCTAATCTCTAAGAATTCTGTGCACTCTTAAAATCATGCATATTTCACAGCGTGGTTGCTACACCTGCAAGCAATCAGAAGTTTTTCTGTTTCCTTTTTAGAAGTTCTTTTCACCTTTCCTCAAATGCTCAAGTTCACCAGGTGTTTGGGATGTTAGTTTGGTAGCAGAGCTATGAAATCTTAATGGGGCACCCCCACCCCCATCCCCGCCCCCGCCCTGGAGTCACTTTGAACTAACTTCCTCATCTGTGCTGTAACAGACTTGTGGGGCATGCATTTATGATGTTCCCAGTAAACTAAAATACTTTCCATTTACTTCAAACATTTCTGTCTTTTCTTTGAGAAAAAAAAAAAGTGAAAAGAAATAATTGTCCTTCAGCCAGATGGTTTTAATTTTCCCCTTCTTTAAAACTGTAGTCTGTTTTGTTGTATTTTTTTTAATCCCTTCTTTGGCTTTCCCTGATTTTCCTTTGTAAAATTCAACAGGGGCTTGTAAAGAGTATTTTAGGAAGCAACAGATAAAAACTTGTTGAGAAATTTATCAAGTCCATAATCCGAAACTGGAATAAAATTTTAAAAGAGGTCCTAAAAAGGAAAGTAGAATCATCTATGAGAAATGGCCTGTTAAAAAGATACCAATTTTCCCTATATCTCTTAATCAACCAGCCAGAAATTTCAATTAAAGATGATGAACTATGCAATAATAAAGAACATGATCTACTCATATCTGATC
This sequence comes from Mormoops blainvillei, assembly GCA_004026545.1. NCBI lineage: Eukaryota > Metazoa > Chordata > Mammalia > Chiroptera > Mormoopidae > Mormoops > Mormoops blainvillei. Next base: position 9,011 of record PVJD01010077.1, read on the forward strand.
CAGCAATAGGAAAGAGAGCGATGACACCAAAGGTGACTCAATGATACCTAGAAGTTAACCTGATTAAAATGTAAAAACATCTGTGACCAAATTAAAAGTAACATAGAACTAAGTAAGAGCACAGTACCAGTTGTTCCATGCTAGGTTGTCTCTGTTTAATGTGTAGCTTTGACTATTTCTTTATATTTTTATTTTATAAACCTATATTGTAAATAATGCTGAATATAAACTATAATTGAGAAACAAAATTGTAAATGCTTATTGGAAATTAATAAATAGATATACATTAAAGAGAACATACAGATGGCTAATAGATATGAAAAGATGCTTTATGCCACTAATCATCAGAGAAGCGCAAATTAAAACCACAATGAGATACCATCTTACACCTGTCAGAATGGCTATAATCAATAAATTTAAAAAAACAAACAAACAAAAAACAAGTGCTGGTGAGGATGTGGAGAAAGGGGAACTCTTTTGCGCTGTTGGTGAGAATGCAGACTGGTGCAGCCACTGTGGGAAGCAGTATGGAGATACCTCAGAAATAAATTTAAAATGGATCTGCCTTTTGATCCAGCAATCCCACTTCTGGGAATATATCCGAAGGAATCCAAAACACTAAGTTGAAAGAACGTAAGGACCCCTGTGTTCATTGCAGCGTTATTTACAATTGCCAAGATCTGGAAGCAGCCCAAGTGTCCATCAGTAGATGAGTGGATAAAACAACTATGGGACATTTACACAATAAAGTTCTACTTGGCCATAAAAAAGAAGAAAATTTTACCCCTTGTGACAGTATGGGTGGACCTGGAGAACATTATGCTAAGTGAAATAAGCCAGTCAAAGACAAATACCATATGATTTCACTCATAGGTGGAATCTGATGAACAAACTGAACTAACAAGCAAAACAGAGACAGACTCATAGATGGAGAACAGATGACAGCCAGTGGGGTGGGGTGGGGGGGGTTACGGGGTGGAGGGATTGCACAAAAAAAAAAAAAGAAAAAGGACTCATGGACATAAACGACAGTGTGGTGATTACAGAGGGTTAGGAGGGTATAAGGGGACTAAATGGTAATGAAAAAAGATATAATAAAGATTATATATTCAAAAACTGAGTTACACAGGGAAGTAACTTGCCCAGGTAAGATAGGGAGATTTTTTTTTTAATTGTGTATAATTAAAAGAATAAAGATAGAGGCTGTGAGGACGGACGAAGGAAAGGGTAAAGACCTGGAGTGGCCAGTGTTCACAATGTGGGCAGCACAATGCTAGTCCCAGGAAGGGTTGAGGAGCTGTAGAAATCAGGTCGGAATTGTGCCCTACAAGCTAGAATCTGGGGCTCCATTTACTCCTTGATCGAGGTGTGTCCATCAACTTGGGGACACAGGGAGTTAAAAACTCCTCAGGTAGAGGAAACAGAGGCAGGTGCTTCACATGGGAAGCTTTGAAGGTGTGCGGGATTGTCCGCAGCTCCAGATTAACTCACATGACCCAAGGATTAGGGGGGATTCTCGGCAGGGTCTGATACAGTACCTTCTAGTAAAACACTTTCCTGAGAGATCTCAACACACATACTTTGTCCTATGGCATCCTATCTTTCAGGGCTGAGAAGTAAAGTAAAAAATTGACAGACTATAAACTCACAAAAACAAGTTCTGAGGCCACAGTTGGCTTTGGACACACAAAATCACAGGATATTCCAGAAAATTACTATCTTGAAAAGCCCAAAAACTTGAAAGCAACTTTGGTCTGGCCTGTCTCATCCAATTCCTACCTATTCGTGCCCCCTCCCTCCAGAACGCAGGCCCAAAATCATTCAGGTTGCAACTTCAGCCTTATTTATCTCTGTGACAAACAACAACAGGACACACTGCAAAGCAAAATTCTGTAGAGTCTCCTTTAACAGATGCTGTTTGGAGATCTATTCTTAGCGGTGTTCTCCCTGGCCAGGGAGCAATAGGAATGAATCTGGGTTTGTCCAGTCCCGGCATGCTGGTGTTGGGGTGGGGAGTGAATGGGACCATTCCTCGCTCTCGCTCTCTCTTTCTCTCTCTCTCAGAAATATATTCTATTGCTTAAATTTGCATCTTTCACATGATTAATGCTTTATGCCCCCTGTATTTTCATAACACGATGTCTCTTTATGCTCTTTATTTACTCGCCAGTTAGATTCATCATGATTTCTTAGTGCCTTGTTCAAATTCTTCATCTTGAAGAATGCTACCCCCTTCCCTCTGATGTATTCATCTCAAGCACACTCTTCGATTATTGTTTACTTTTAAGTTTTTTCCTTTATTATCTAATATGGGAAATTATTTATTTAATTTATTCTTGTTCCATCAACCAATGTTTTCCTTTGTGGCTTTATTTTCTAATTTTTTTCTAAAATTTAGAAAGTTTTCTTTCCTTAGTTTTGACACATATATAGTTTACTGTAGGTCTTATGGTTTTATCAGTTTTTAATCAAACTTTTATTTTTGATGTAGAAAAATTCTGTGTAATACCTAAATGTATTCTTACAGCAAACAGTAGATAAGTATAGTTGGTTAGATGTTCAGTTTCCCAATGCTATTATCTTTAATGTGTCTCAAGCACTACCATTTTCAGAGTAGGCCATAGTTAAAAGTTTGCTGTTTATTCTTTTCTAACATGTTCCTTGAAATAAAATACATAGTTATGTTTTACAAGTTTGTTTTATTCATCAGAAATGAACATATTTCTTATACAGCATTCTTTCTTTTGCTCTCTTACCAATATACTTTGGGGTGCATTGTAAGTCAGTGCAGAAAGATCAGCGGCCGTATGGCTGCACGGTCAGGTACTGAAACACACACTGACAAGCAGAATACAGCTCCTACCCAATTATTTTCACATGTCAAGAACTGAAATTTTGCTCTATAGATTTTTATGTAGAAAACAGAAATATTATAGGGCACGGTAATGAAATTGCTAAGTTACTGTATTTGAGCATGTTAAATTTACTAGATATTTCTAAATTGCTAACTAAACTGGCTATTCCAATTTCTATTATTCTTAAGAAGGTAGTGGTATATTTACCTCCTGAAATTGACATTTTAATATCTGAGTGAAAATAAAGGAACACTGAAACACGTTCCTTTATTTAAATCTCCCTTATTGTGTTATGTTATACTTTTATAAATGCATTGGCCTACATCAAATTTTACTCTGGGGGTAGGCTCTCTATTTTTTTTATAATTTTTTATTAATTTGTACAAGACTTTTCAACATCGAATATAATAGCACTTACAATAAAGAATTATTTATGTAGCCATGTCAATGATCTTGTCTGTGATTTCTGGGTTTAGTGTTTACTTAGAAAGCCTTCACCCTAAAATATTTTTATAAATTATATTCCTCTGCACAAATTTATATACTCCTAATATTTATATACTTATGTATATAAAACCATACAACAATTCTAAATAAATTGAAATTTAGCTTTTCATCCATCTGGGATTTTCTATATGGTTTGAATGACTAGAAGAACATTTACTGAATAACAGTTTTTCTTCTGGTCTGCAACCTTACCTTTACCTTTATGCAAATTTTCAGATATAGACAAGGCAATTTTTAGAATTCTTTTCTGGGTTGCCTTATTTGCTTAATGTACTCACTCACTCTTTTAATTCTTATCATTTCACAGTAAACTTGGATCTTTGGAAAATATATCTCACTGTTAACTTTTTTTATGAAGCTATTTAAGATGTTTAGCTTTACTTTCTTCTTCAAATATAATTATTTTCATACAAATTCCTGTTGTGGTGCTGTTCAGAAATACACTGTAACATGGATTTATTTGGGTAAATTAGCATCTTTAGAATTTTTAGGTTTTTCATCCAGGATTTTGGCATGTTTCTTTATCTATAATGCTATTTTCATTTGAACTTACAAATATGTAAAATAATGAGTCAGATTTATTCCATTATTACCAGTATATATACTGATAGAATAAATATTAATATTATTCTGAATATTAAAAGCATAATGGAAAATGTACTATGGGTGTCCCTGAATTAGGAAGTGGTTATGCATCTGTTAAGATAGCTTTTACGTTGCTGTTTCATTTGCCAATTTAATATAGAATTCACATTTGATTAGGTAATTTTGAGTTGACACTACTCAAACTGTGTAGAAAAGTAGCATATTCTTGAATGGAGAATATTTTAAAAGCACATTGTACTCCACTGGTACAGTTTTTAGTGCTATAAACTAGCATAATTATATTGATAATTCTACCCAGGGAAAAATCAATAGTCACCTTTCCCCAGAAATATGTTAAAGAGGCCCAGCACTGTAGGAAGACACAAATATGTAGAAATTAAACAAATATGTAAATTGGCAGGTCAAGTTACTGAATTCTCCTGAAGTTGAGATCATTATTTCACAGAGTCCTTAAGCTGTCCTATAATTTCTTCATCATCAGAACCCTAGACTTTTTAAAAACTATCAGTCTCATTTTCCTACCTGAGATAAAGCAAATGTTACATTGGCACCAACATCTTAAAAAGCAGTATCTTTGTCTTTTGGATATTTACAATCCAGCACAAGTGCAGTACAACATATGACAATTGTGCCACTCTGTTTTCATATTTATATGATCCCTGACTTGGGAGCATGTTTGTTATGCTTGTCTGAGAAACGTGCTTCATCTCTGTCATGTCTCACATCTAGCTCTTCTTCCTGTCTCCCAATCAATAAACTTTAAAAGTGCCTTGTAATAGTTACAGTATGTTTCTCTAGGGAGAGATTGTTGGGTTCGGGCTGTGATGGGTTTTGACACTATACCAATTTCATTTGACAACGAATTGGAAGTTGAACCGAGCACTGAGCCATGCTGGTAATTTAATACTGCCCTTGGAATATTGTCTTTCGATCTCAGGCTGGAAGGCATTATTTCTGAAAACTGGCCCAAGTTCATTCTCATATCATTCATATCATCAGTTCGTTTCCTTCATGAGAGAGAAATTAAGAAGGAGGGGCTTACTGTAAACATGCTAGGGTCTTTCTATGGTTAACGTGATCATTTTTTGAGACTGAATTTCTAAGACAACAAAGTGGGTAATAATTCTTCATTAATAACCTTTGCCATACTTCCACCTCTCCCACAATTGCTTCGATTTTCTGGCATTAGAAATAGCCAGCAACCAGTCTCAAACCTCAGCTCTCCCCTACTCCTGGTAGGGCCATCGTAGTTCACTTCAGTGATCTGAGATGCAGTTCCTTCAATGGTTAGATGGAACAACGGCAAAACAGCTCTATTCAAACTTAAATTGCTATGCAAAGGCCACTGCCCTGCTTTTGTTGCCCAGTCTGTAAAAACCCTGTACTGTAGTGTCTCACAAGGACAAAATTCTTGCTGGGATATTTCCTGACCTTTCAAGTTTCCATTTCTAATAGCCAACATGTATGTATCGAAATTCAATACAGTAAACCCATAATAAGAGAAGTTTGAAGTCAACGTGATACATTGCTAAGGTCCTCTAACTAGAGGAGCTGATGAAAAATTTCCAACTCCTAACATTAAATTTGTCATAATAATTATGGAAATGGGAAGAACCAGTATGAAAATCTAAGGGTGCCAGGAACCCTTCGAGAATTGAGCAATACCCTAGGGAGCAGGCAAATGTAAACTTATAGAAGTAGGAAAAACCTACAGGGACCCCTTTCTCAGGAGCTCCGCTGAAGAGGCAGGAATGCAGGAAACTTAGTGCAGCTCTGAGGATGCTTTCCACTCCAGAATGCTCTTCCTGAGCATTGCACTGATGAGAACTCGTCTGTCTATAAAAATATGAGGTGTCAAAAATATTTAAGATTTGCAACTATCATAGTGGACATTCACTATATACTAGGAATGCTTTGGGGAAGTAATAGTTTGGCTAGAACTCCTGCTAATGTTACATATGTTGGGAGGTCCCCCCCAAAATAATTAGTGTGACATCTAGATCTGGTGCCCTGCACAGAAAACATTTATGTCTTCTTCAGTTTATCAATCTAAGAATAATATGGTAATAAAATAGAAACCCAACAAGCAAGAAACATGCAAAACAAATGCTACTCTCAGTATCCTTGAAAGTTTATTGTCGTCACCTTTGTGTAATAGTGTTTTGGTTCATAAAGGGAATGACTAAACAGTTTGGACATCTTTGCTCACTGTTAGAAATAATTTTTAAAAATTTTAGAATCCAAAATATAAGGAAAAAAAGAGTAAAAATAATTATTTCAACTGGTTAAAATCTGAGGGGGGAAATAAAAAATCAAATAAATTTTCTTATTTCAACAGATAAAAAGATATAAACGTTTACATTCTTCAAGTTAATGGAAGGAATATCAGGTACAAGAATAGTTGCTTAGTGTGAAAAAACTGTGGCGGAATAGAGAATGGGAACATATTTAAAACAAGCAAGAGGAGTACTTCATGAACTACCTTAAGATTAGAGGCCTCATTTAGAAAATTGTCAATTTCTAAATATAGTCAGGCAGAAAATTGTTAGTCTTTTCGAAGGGAGTGGTTAAGCAGCCCAGCTCTGTCATTTTAATGAGACCAGAGAGAACGCAGACCAGCTAACTTCCTTACATAAGGAAAATCCTATCCGAAAGTGCCATACACACAAACACACACACACACACACTTGTTTTTAAGTAGTCGGGGAGTTTAAAATATCTATTTATTATTTGATTCTGCTAGGGAAATGAGAGGGAATCAGCTTTCCAAGGAGAAAGAGGTAAAAGTGCTCAGATCTAGAGAGACAAAGGCTTCTCTCAATATCCAGGACTTATTTCTCAAAAGTACCCAGAATTCTGCTGGCTTGAATGACGTACAAAGCAAAATGGATGAAAACGCACCAAAGAATTCTGTACAGGGGTACAATCAATATGTTGTTCAAAACAATCATTATAATACACAGAATTCTAAGATGGCGATACTTAATGTTTCCAAATGGAATTCCAAATAAAGTTTCTTAGATTTGGGAAGATAAGAAACATCCGAGAAGTTCCCTGGTTAGATCCATGGTGTATGTAGACTGGTAGATATTGATGTCATGTATGGGCTGAATTGTTTGTCTTCAAAATTCGTATGGAGAAGTCTTCACTTCTAGTACCTCAGAATGTGACTGTATCTGGAAAGCCTTTAAAGAGCTAATTAAGTTAAAATGAGGCTATTAGAGTGGGATCTAATCCAATATGACTGTTGCCTTATGAGAAGAAAAAAATTGGGCAGAGTGGTGACCAGAGGAAAGTCCAGTAGATGTGAGATCATTGCTAACTGGGTTGCCGCACTCGTTTTAAATTGCTGAGCAGTATCAAGGTTTTCTTAGTCATAATCTAACCCCCAATCTATGCAGCTCAATCTCATCATTACCAGAACAGAGAATTTATATGTGGATCCAGGAAATCTTTAAAGTGTTCCCCCTTATGCAGGTAGTTCAACAATAAAAATTAACAAGGAAAAATTGATGAGAAACAAGGGGAAGAGCTGGGAGCAACGAGAGAGTGAATGAGAGAACACAAAGGTGAAACCAGCAGCAAGCACTTCAGATGAAACTGCCTTTTTCCAGAATTGTTCCCAATGTAAGCATATAATAATCCCAAAAATAACTGAATTCTGTGACCCAAACCAGACAATGGAAGCAGGTGTCTGGCTTTAGGAGAGACGACAATGGTTTCTCTTCTCTCTGCTTTCAAGATGAGGAAGACATAATAGGAATTCATACAATTCCATGGTCCAAGGAGAGCACCGTGCCAGCTCTACTGTAGAGCAGATGGAATTGTTCAAAGCATCCCAAATGATTAAGAATGAAGAACAGTCAAAGCACGAATGCATGGTGCACAATAAAATACAATAACTCTTAGCTTTCCCCTTGAATGTCCATTACATTTTCACAGGTGTTGAGACCAGAAAGTGACTATGTTTGCAATGATAATGACCATGAAAATAAAATTTACGGTAAATGAAGACTTAGTATGAATACTTTTGGATTCAATACACTGGAATGATAACTTTGTACATGATGTTTCCTCCATCACATGATGGAGGTAAGAATCTGGGGACAATGTCTAATGTGGCACCAAAATACATGAGTCAAGTTATGGTCACACCTGAAAATTCACTATTTTCAAAAACTTTCTGTGTTTTAAGAAGTTACTGAAAATTAAAAACATTGATGCAATATATCACTATCTCTTTATAGATTTGCAATAAAAGGCATTGGCATAACTATTTCAATTAATTATTGATGTCAGGATAGCCAAAACCAAACATTAATACCAAGCACAAGATCTAAGAAATAATGTTAGATAATATCAATATTTTTCCCAAGATATTAATTTCAATCTATTGAACAAAGATAAAACAAGTACTTATTTTTACCAAGGACTCTAAAAAGCATTTAAATATAGTTTTTCCCCCTTGACCCAGTTTTGAAGTTCTGACTAGAGGCCAGTCAATTCTCCTTCTTGAGGAATGGATGAATCTTCCCCTCAAAATTCCCCTTCTCAGGATCTCAAACTGGGGGCCACCCTGCAGCCACCCCAGGTCAGGTACCTGAAAACTACACAGGGCTGCCATTCCCCAGAGCCTCCAAACTTACTCAAATTAGCCAACATATAGGGAGCCCTCGAAACCTAGATAATCCCATCCCTCTTGCTACAGATAAGCTGCCAGCTGGCCGTCACTCAGTGCTCGGGTGCAGGAGCCCGTGTGGCCTTGCACGGCAGCCTCCTTTTGTTTGGGGACGTGTGACAAAGGAGTTCTCCCCTTCACCTGCCTGAGTGTCACTGTGTTATGTCCACTCTCAAAAGAATCTTTAAATCTTAAAAAACAGGCATCGGGATACAAAGGTGATGAAAAATTCATGTCTTTAGGCTTCTCGTCGTCTACCTGGGAACCAAATGATGAGGAATCTGATCATAATGAGTAGCTACTATTTATCAAACAGTGTTCTATGGATCATCTTTCATCCTTAAAGCAACTGGAAATCTTGACACTAGTATCATTCCATTTCATAGACCAATTAAATACCCATTGTAATTGTTCAGAGGGAGAGAGGAAAAAGTTGGAGACAAAAGACACAACAAAATCTGCATTTCTGAGCCAATATTGCAGAAGGGTTACCAACCAGGAATACCTGTTTTTGACTGGGACAAGAGTGGGAAAGAAACTATATTGAATTAAGTAAACTATGGCAACTAACTTATGGAGTGGCATCCTTACTGAGAAAAATGATTTCCAGCAGTTCGGCTTTGTGACCATGGATTGTGGTTGGGCTACCAATCAAAATGGGTAATACTGGAAGAAATAGAGATTCAATACATTTGAGGGAAGGCAATGGCTAGTTTTAGACATGCGGAGATCAAACAGGTTTGATGTATATAAATAGAGGTGTTGTGACACAATTGGATGTTATGCTGATGGGGAAAGAGTAAGACACCCTGCAAAGGAGATACTGATATGAATATCAGTAACACTAAGTCCACAGCCCAGCAAAAGACAGGTCGAATATAAGATGGTCTAAAGAGAATAATGTGAGATAAAAGCCAAGAAAAAGATCTGAGGTACCACCAGCAGCAATGGCTGTAAACTATTCACTTCAATTACTTAAAAAAGCATCCCAACCTTGAGGATATTTAAGCAAGAAAACAAACAAAAAGTGGTGTGAGCTCAAGAGTACAGGGAGTGTAGTTAGATGGAGTGCAAAGAAAGCACTGGGATTTCTATTATAATGAAATAGTCCATGGAATTAACTTAGAGATATCCATGTCAGGGGAAAGTGACCGTTGTACTTATGTACAGTTGAACACTGTACGCACATTAGAATTTTAAATATCGATCATGGGACATTGTACTCCAGTCAGAGATTGAAAATATGCATACTTCTGTGAAACAAAGCCAGGTGGTCCATTTACATCCTGTCCATATAGCTATTTATGTAACCCAGGGGGAAGCCTTTCTTTTAAATGTGCTGTCCTAGGTTGATACTCAGAGCCAATATGTGTTTAATTATATAAAACAAAACAGATTCAAACAAAGTCACTCTGGTAGGAATTTCACGGCAAATTCATCAGAGGATCTTAACTCTACTTTTTAAATTATTATGGTTTTGTAAAACTAACAATATGTCATACTTCATCATGATACTTAAAATGGAAAGTGACTTCAGGAAAATAATGAATAACAAACGTAATTCTTAAATGTTAATGAACCTGCAACATTTATGGAAAGAATTTATCTTAATGCCCCAATTAACAAATGGGAGATCTTTGTGATTTACTACATATTCATTGTGTCATTCATTCATCTACACCAATGATTTCCAACCCTTACTTTATTAGCCAAAGACAGTGTAATCCAGGCCATCTCTTCTGGTAGGAATTTAAAAATGACACAGTTGCCATGAAGCTTTAAGAATACAATTGGCAGCCTAAAAAATTGAAACTCTTCTTCAAAAGGAAAAGGCAGAGATACTTAAAAAAAGAATGATGATTCCTTTTTCAAAAAGTTTTAAACATTATGACTTTTTTGATATTACTTCTTCACTGGATATATATATATATATATCAAAATATAATTGAAAAGGGCTGAAAATGGCAAGGCATAAAAATTTGAGTTTTGTTTTCAAATACCTGGGAAAGACATGGGATCTGGTAAGCAACTGCTAATCCTTTGCAGTTTTTATTCTGGTGGCTAAACAAGACATAGCAAAGGTGAAACAAAGAGGTTGACATAATACAGGCCCCTTGATAATAATACACATCCCTGTTTCAAATACCGTATAACCAATATTTGAATAAATGTCTGATTGTACTAGCATTTGAATAGCATCATGTTAGTTTCTATCTCAAATGTGAGGTAAAGAAGAAGAGTATAGTCCTACAAATCAAAGCATGCTAATATCCCCCATTCTGTCTAGGGTCTAGGTGCACATCCTGCTGTGACAATGCCAGGAGTCCTGATAGCGATGTAATGTTTCCAATAGCTGACATGTTAGGTGACTTAACCTGATTTTCTAAAACTTGCTCCAGTACAGTTTATGACTAAGAATATGTTTACAAGATACACAAATCCACAAAATCCCTTCGATTTTATTTTGTAGACCATTCCAGCCATCATTCTAATCAGACATATTTTGCTTTTTTTCATAATCACAACCTTCTGTACAAGTTACCCTATGTAATGAGAAAGCCTTATTTTGAAGAGACATCTTAAAAAAGAAAACCTTCATAGAAAATTAATCAAATCATGGCTGCCCTGATCTTCAAACAAAAATTGATTCAGAACATCACAGACATTGACAGTTAAAAAAAAAAAAGTCATACTATTTGAGATATATAAAGAACCCCAGTAAAGAGAAACATGTGAGTGAAATAAGTTCTTGTTCAAAGAATTTCATTTCCTAGGCATAAAAGGCCCTCTAATTTTCTCCAAATGAATGCCAGTTCTAGTATATTTTATGAGCACCCTCATTGCTATTAGATCCTGAAATATAATAAAATGACCATAATATGGGATCTCCCAAAATCTCCAGGAAACTATATCTGCACAAATTTGGAAAGACTCCAAGACTGTTGCTTATGAACTCTCTGGGAAGATTTATTGAAAAAAAATTCCATCTGAATAAGTAAATCAACTCATGTTTTAAAATTATTTTTTCTGTATACTGTTTACATTATGACAGATGTCCCCATTCCCCTCCCCCGTTTGCTCACCTCCTCCTCTTTACCCCACCCCTGCCCCCCGCCCCCCTAGCCATCACCGCACTGTTTTCTGTGTCCATGGGTTATGCATATATGTTTTTTGGCTAATGCCTCCGCCTTCTTTCATCCAGTCCCCCCTTCCCACTCTCCCTCCCCTCATTTTTAATGATTATTTAAAATAACATTCTTCCATGTCAGTGTTTTCTCCTCTTGAACCCATGCTACTCATTCTCGGAAGATAGATTGGGTTCTAGCAACTTCTCAGAACACTTGGGAGTAGTAAGCCTTGGCTCCTTGCCATTGTTACAGATACATTTATCTTCTGTCCACCTAATTAATGACTCCTTAACCAGAGAGCCCAATGTGATGTTAGGTGTTAAATGACTGTGGACCACCCTGTGTGAAAAAATGTCTACAATAATCACCATGGGGCACAGTATACAAGTACAACAACAAGAAAAATGTGTCACTGAAGAAGCTGTCAACCTAAATTAATACAATGTAAAAATGGCAGAGCACAGATGTTTTCATGTTTTTTTAGAATAATTAAGCCTCTGAATGTAACACTGGGTCCCGGTGTTCACGTTGTGGATGTGACTTCAGCTCAACAGGGGAAGAGCGCTCCAATAACCTGTTCAGAACAAAAAGGAGATCTCGCTTTTCTCTTTGCGACTGTGAAGAACCATTCGAGCCTTAATTATGGGTCCATTTACTACTGGTCCCAGGGAGAGAGAGATCCACTTACACCCCAGAACTGGCACAGGGCATGTGGCTAACTTCCTGACCCTTCTCCTGCTCCCTTCTCTTTTGATGGCTCCAAAACCACAAGTGAGAGAATGAAAAGAGAACCTGTTTCCACCAGAAGGCAAGAGAAAGAATATTTAGATTTGGATTATTCCTCAGTAGGTGATTTAGGTCTAGGCTTCATTCAGAACTAACACATTAAAAGCTGTCCTTCAGGGGCACTTACCAATTCCTATCTATTGAATTCCATCTTCTATAAATTTCATCCATGTAAGTGTGAATGGGGACCATTATATATGTCTTCCACAGACTTTTCTCTAGAATGGGAGAATGCTATCTGCTGTCCCATATAAACAATCTTGGGGTTTCCAGTTTCTCCTTCCTTGTCACTGAAGCCTACTAAAACTCCAGTTCCTCAATGACGCTTGGACTTCGGCCATTTTGTTTTCAACTTACTGACCTTCACACCTTTCCAGGATACAACCAGCACAAAGCTGAGAGGCATCCTCCTGCAGCCATTAAGATTTACCACTCAGGTCTCCTTCTGTGAGGTGCATAATTAATGCAGGCCCTTAGCTTCCACGGCCTGAACCCAGCACTAAGTTCACACAAAGGCCACACTTCAAGGCTTTGGTGCTGCGGGCTGGAGAGCCGGCATGGGGTTGAAGCCCCTTTCTCCTCGGGGCAGGACCCTTTGCAGCTGAAATTTCCCTCTGAAATCTCAGCTGCTGTGCCTGGGAGCTGGGCTAGCCCTTTTTGTGTCTCCACCCCCCCACCCCCCCACCCCCCGCCTAGATGTGGCTTCTTCTGAATCTCCTTTGCTTTAAGACTTCTTTTCAGCTAGTCTTCAGGTAGTTATTCAGTTTGATTGTTCAGTGATTTACTTGTAATTCCAATTTGGTCCTGGGAGGAGGTGAGGGTAACATCTACCTAGTCTGCCACCATCTTGAATCTTGAATCACATATTTAATATGATTTACTTTAGGCATCAAAGATTATTGGGATTTTCATCTTATATTTTTATAAGAGTCTTTATTATTGGAATGTTTTGGTAATAAGCACGAACCATTTTCATAATCAGGAAAGTAAAACCATTATTTTTCAAGTTATTATAATTTTGTAATATACTTTTACAATTATGATTTTATATACATTTATACTTTTATAATTATGATTATACTTATTATATCATTATACTTCTATTTATAGGTTTGGGCCCATTCTGTAAGCTAATTATCTTATTTCTATTTTAATAATTTTTGCTTCTGTCATTGAGCAGAAAATATACTTGAATAATAAAACTCATAAAAAACAGCAATGCACAATCCAATCATGCCACGTTTGGCTGATACACACACGCAATAGCGTGTGTGACTGCATGTGTGTGCACATGCATGTGTGTATGGGTATGACTCAATTATTTTCAACTTTGTTGTTATGACAAGTGGTTTCTTAAGGACACAAAAATATTCTAAAAATTACTGCGGCATGCTTTTATGTCTTTGTCAGGAATACTTTGTCATGACGAGATAAAAGCTTACTGCCACTCTAACATTCAGTCAGCCTACGAGCACAGATCTGTAGAGTCAAGGGATCTATCGAAGTATTCATTCCTTAGGATCAAATGTCAATCTTTGCCTCCCTTTTAATGATTAAGACAATTTCACTGCCACCTAAGCTTCCAACTCACAGAGATGCCTCAGAAAACCTCCAGGGCCCTGTTGACAATCACTCAATGTGAAGGCAGAGATAAACGATCCATTGTATTTTCTTGAAGAGCTGAACGCAGGGACCAACAGGATGTGGGTGTTGCTGAGCTATTAGATCACTTCACAGAGAAAGTACTATACTCATTCGTGCGTCTCCTTTTTTCCTCTACAAAAATGATGATTCATACATAATTGAAGGAATGTCATTTCAACACTATGGCTACAATTTTGGAAATCCCAAGCAGCTTGTATATTTTCATTAGGCAATAATTCTTTCTTTGAAATTTCTGGGTGTGGGGGAGGGATGAGTGTTTTGACTTTCCCTTTGCTGAGTGCTCTTGGACAGAACAGCCCTCTACGTCCCATACAAGATGGAGGAGTAGAAGCAAACTGAAGTTACTGACAAAGAGAAAAGAATATTGTTAAGTCGTTCCAAAGTAGAGGCACATTGGGGGAATCTCTAGAGAAAATGGAACCAGGATATTTATAAGTTATTCTTATTCAGTAGATAAGAAGAAAGACATATATTCAAGGATACAAGGAAATGTATGAGATTTGGTTCATGTTCTAAGGAACTATGCAAACTGAACTATGTCCTTTCAGTAATTACAAAACCTAGACAAAAAGTATATACATTTGCAGATCCCCGTGTTGAAACTGGAATTTCCTTTTGCCATACTCCCTAGCGATGTAAAAACTGAATTTTTTTTCTACAAAGAATAAAATAACTTATTGATGATAGTATAAGGAAGGTGGCTTGCAATATATACTGTGACAAAAAATGTTTACCTTACTTTATTTTCAAATCAACCTCTTTTATAAACAATAATATAGTTTTCATCACTGGCCAATAAGATATTCCCAAATAATTGTCTCTAGTGTTTATCATGAGCAATGGTCATATACACAGCCTCCAGCATCAGTTAACATAGCTATAAGTAACGCAAGAAAATAAAGAGCATTAAAACAGGAAAAAAGAAACCAGTAAAGGTAACAGTCAAAATTCTCACTTTGAGATAGAGCTATATGAAGTTCAGAAAAGCTGAGAAATGTGCCCAGTTCAGATAGCTAATAAATAATACATCCAGGACTTAAATCTATAACTTTGATTCTAATGCCTATGTGTTTATAACCATGGCACTTTGCCATTCCCATGGAATTGTTAAAATCTGTTTCCTTCCGAAGTATTGCAAAAGGGCTTTAACACTGTGCAAGAGAGAAACAACATCATCACTAAGTCCTTTTATATTTTTGGACATTTTAAAATTAGTTCCTATAGTATCACTTTAAAATACTCATCTATCCTCTACTTCATAATAAAATGGATTTAAGTCAGCTTTAAAAAATGACAAAAATTAAAACAAGTTCTGACTCCAGTGAACTTTACTTCTATTTCTTTGTGAAGTTTGCACCAGGGCAATAAAGTACGTAGAAGTGCATCTACAGACTAACGGAGGCAGCGACCTGCCGGACTCAATACCCATTAAACAAAGACAATAACAAATACAAACTAATCACCTGAACATGCTGATCACAATTAAATGTTGCTGATAAGGAAGCTGTGTTTCCCCGCCCGTATAAGAGACGTTGCATTTCCTAGCTGATTTGCTCATATCTTTTATTTATTTTGTGGACTCCTACTCTTACTCCCTCATCGTAATTTCTTTGAGTTCTTGTTTACCACTTAGGCTTCTCTGTTAATTTTTCTATTCATTACAAGCATACTTTACATCATGAGCATAGTCAAAGAGCTACTTTGAAGCCTTTCTCCGTGAATTCAAAAATCTTGTGTCTTCACATTGATTTCACTTGAAGGTCAAATTCTGTATTGTCTTGTAGACTTGAATATTATGTTGAAATAAATCTGGATTCTATAGTGTTCTGAAAAGTGGTTTTTTTGTTGTTGTTCTTTTAGTGATCAATAAATTCAGATGGAATCAAATTGCAAACTCTGTCGGCTGGCAGCTTAAATCTCAGTTCAGTGTTTGATTCTTACAGCAGCTGCCTGAAGTTGACCCCACAAATGCACAGTTCAGGGGTCAGCCAGAGATTTCAGCATAGTTTATACATGGAATTTAAGGCACCCCATCTATGACTCACCTTTGCTGGGATTTTCCCCGCATTTTCCAGAAGTGGTGATTGCCTAAAAAGAGAAAGACTGTGGGCTTTTCAACACAGATTTAGCCACTCTCTCTGGCAGACCCTGGAAACCCTCTATTACTAAAAACTGCAAAATTAAGAAATTATTCTTCTATCTTCCCTTCATCCAAGGGTTAATTTCCCTCCTGAAGCTCCTTGCTTTTTGTTAACTTCCAGTGCCTTTAATATTTCTTTCTTTCTTTCTTTTTCTTTTGCTTATCCAGAGACAAATTTCTATAATTTTCACCTAACATTATATGCATCAGTTCTATGGTATATTGACATAATTTTGAGGTCACAAGGAACAGAATACAATTCAATCCATCTTAAACAAAACAGAGAGGCAAATGGATCGAAGTACTGAAATATTTAGGGTGAACTTCAAACAATATAGTAGGAATTCGTTTTCCTTGAGAGTTTTTAGATCTTGACTCTGACTCTTCTCCACAGGTTTGTTTTAAAGGACTTTCTCCCCTTACAGTTTTCGAAGCTCCAGACGTACATGGGACCAGGTCAAAGGACCTCAGTAGCAAGAGAAGGCCTGAAACCCACTGGTTCCAGGAAAAGCCTCAGAACCGACTTCTGCGTTTTGGGCTGTTTGACCCATTTCTAAACTAATCCCTATAACTAAATGTAGGCTATGTGTTTGACCCCTAGGGCAGGCTGTGAGTTCAGTCCCATCCAAGCCACACAACCTGAGAGTAGAGAAGAGTGGTTCCCTAAGGGAAGATCAGGTCATGACACTGAGCGGAAGAGAGAGCAGTAGATAGGTCAAACAACAGAACGCTCATTATTGGCCCAGACAGGAAAAGAAAAACATGTCAAGTTGAGAGAAGGGAAATAACCACTAACAGATGGTGACAAAAGTGGGCTCTTGTTCATTGTCAGGCTTCTCCTTAGTCCTCTTAGGAGCCAAGTCCCAGGCCTCCTCTTGAGCACATGTTCATTCTTTGACTTTTCATTAGAGTCCTGATCTCCTTTCCCCTTGCCAACAGAAACAGGGATTTAGTTCACCTTCATTTTACTGACATAATCAAACTATTTTCCCCACGCTGCACCACCAGGACTAGGGACAAAGATTCAATAAGACCTTCTCCCCTTCAAAAAGACTAAACAGCCATGGCGCCTTTATCGACAATAACTACAATATACTAACAAACCAAATCAAAGTCTCCATGTAAGAACACTCAGTAAATACAAGTATTAGTAAACAAGAATAGTTTTAAAAGGACTAGTTTGGGGGATAACATTGTTTTTTAGGTGATTCGTGCATATATGTGAACAAAATATATGTTTACTAGCTTGGGGTAAAAATAAATTCACATTTATTTCAATGCATGTATTATAATGGTGCTCAGTCCCCAACTTGTCATCAGAGTGGCTATTGTTTTGCTCAGGTTAATCTTCCTCAGGTCATTGTACACTCTTGAGTCACCATTGTATTATTAAACTTCATTCGGCAAACTCCCTTCTAATGCTACTATTGCTTCTTTTCTCTCTACTAATCCTCTCCGCAAGGAGAGGTCTTTTAATTGTTTATACTGATTGTTTTCTTTTTCTTTTATTTGGAGAGAGCAACTTCCCCATCCTAGTCTGGCTTCCAGTAGCCTTTTCAGTCCTTCACCTCTCTAATCCTCCTCTCTTACCTGTGTTATACGCAGGGACCCGCTGTGGGAAGCAGAAATGCTGGATCTCATTTTTCTACTATAAGAGGCCGTCTGTTAAACAGATGATTCCCTTGAGATTTTATACAAGAAAAACTAGGTATCTTTTTTCTATTTCCAGATGCTTCCTCTGTAAATAGAGGCAAAATCTCAAAGCAAGAACTGGGATCGCAATCTGCTGTCTCATTCATATGCCTTCTGCTACATGTGCTTTCTACACGCCCTTATAGACATCATCGCGTCATAAGAACCGCAGGTGTAGTTCTTAATACAACTGACATGTATTCCACCATGTCAGCTGGCCTTTACTATCTTCTCCAATCATGGAGGGAGGAAAAGGAACTTAAAATTATAATTGAGCTAGACAGATAAAGCCAAAGTACACGTTCATTTTCAAAAGGTGGCCTACTTTAACCATCCACAAGAAGAAATAAACTACAGTGAATACCCCCCCATCCTTGCCCATGAGTCACCACATTAGAACTTGCCGAACTCTGCCTAATGAAATATGGGTCATGTGTATGTGGGTTATGTTTCCACTCACCCGTACGCTCATACAGATATATGCTTATTTAATATATATCACGTTACTTGGTTTCTAGTGACAGCATTTACAAAGCCTTACATCAGTAATGTATTCATCTACCCTGGGAGAAGTATTAATTGCTCTATTATACTAATGATACTAATGGTTTATGTATAACCCAGCCTTCGAATGAGCTTCATTTACAATTGGCAATGTTAACTTACACCTGCAAAAAGGTATTTTTTCTCCTAGCCTGGGAATAGAGGAGGTTGTTTTTCACACATGGTTTACACCTAAAGAGTAATATTTTTTTTGCTTTGATTATTTTTCAGAACCACAAGGCAGAATTTTGTATTTAAAAATTTACTAAAGAACTATAGGGAAAAATCATGACTCTCACAAAGTAACCACGTACTGGGCAGAATTTTTATTTAGAACACTTGTTTGAACACCTATGAGGCATAGTAAATAGAACTACAGAATTAGGCTGCTTGTAAATTCACCATTCCATCATTTAGATAACATTTGCCAACTTGAAATATATAATAATTCTTATCTTTATTAAGATATTTATTAATAGGGAATATATTTTCTTGCTTTGCATAACACCAATAAACATTCAGTTCTTTATTGGTAATCTCATTTTCACACTTAGCTTATCTGAAGGCATAGATTAAGTCATTTAGAGGTATGTGGGGTAATCTCATTCTAGCACACACAGTGTGACAGTTAAAGCATTAACTAGTAGCAATCGTCATTAATCCATGGTGAAACAATATTAAAGGATTTGGAGGCTTTGACCTATCTCATCACTTTCAATGTGACAATTATATTTTCCGCCCCAACACCACGGTCATCTTAAAGCACTCCGCCAGAACCGAAGGCAGGGCTTTGCCCCTCTTGTTCCTGCCTACAGCCGGGGTGCTTAGAGTATCTCCTGGCTCAAGATACATCTATCTAATAAGAGAGTGAGGGGAAATTCAAGTATTTATCCAGAATTTCAAAGTGTGTGTGTCTGTGAGAGAGGGAAGGGGTAGGGGTGGAGAGAGAGAGACAGAGAGGAGAAAGTATACAGAGACCCCATTTTTGACACTGAAAGTTATTCTGACCTCAGAGATTCTGTGAAATCTGAGCTTTTCAGGGGATGATAATTTGGAATGATAAATCTGATATCATTTATTCATCAAATAGTTGTATCTTCCCAGAATTCACATCAACAGAGCATTTATTGAACATCTGCTGTGTGCCTCCAGGTACTCTGAGAGGGGCTGGGGACATAAGGAGAAAACGCTTATGTGTTTATCTTGTTATATTCATAGTATGATAAATGACTGCTTCAGCAACTAGTAATGTTTTAAGGCATTCCCTAAAGAGTTTTGTTTTTTTGTTTCTTTTTTTAAAGTAGAACGTGAAGCACTGCTACAAGATTCAGTTCTTTTAGAATAGCTTAATTTTCTTTTCCAGGTCCCTAAATATTTAACAAAATAACAGATCAGAAAGAGAAAGGTTGGCATCTTGATCTTATCCCAACCCTTTGTGTTGTTAATGATATCATCAGTCATTCAGTATTACTGTTGAGATAAACCTAGGTACCAAAAAAACACCTCCTTTCTGTATATAAACCCAACAAATGCCATGAATA
Source organism: Mormoops blainvillei (assembly GCA_004026545.1). NCBI lineage: Eukaryota > Metazoa > Chordata > Mammalia > Chiroptera > Mormoopidae > Mormoops > Mormoops blainvillei. The sequence continues at coordinate 29,152 of PVJD01010077.1, forward strand.
AAAGGAGAGCACTTAGGAAAAGAAACCAAGATATATTTACCCTTTATTGTGAAGATAACTGCAAGATAGCAGAAATTGCTAAAAACCAACACAGTGGTTTTCTTTAATCAATTTGCCTAGATAAGTAAGGGCTCAAACTCAGAACGAAGAAAATAGATACACAGATCGCAAATTAATGCCTGGAAATGGCCCGTGAATTTCTGCCAGAAACAGCTAATTTGCGGCAGTGGGGGCTTCGTGAAAATGACAGTTTCCGTGGGCATGGGGAGGTGAGCGGAGCCTTGTGAGAGGATGGAGAGCGCGGACCCTGCCAATGGATGTTGGCAGGGCATTGTCAGCCCACCGACTACCGGGACTCATCAGCACATTTAATGCTATGAGCACAGACATTGTCTTTAAAGATGTAAGCCGTGAGAGGGCCATGTGGGCGGCAGACGGCAGGGAGCAGCAGTTCAGGCGGGCGGATGGCGCAGACACTTAGGAAAGTTATGGCGAATGGGAAATGGGAATAGAAAGGAGCCAGATACGAGGAGAAAGGCCAGATGTAAGTGCACAAGAAATGTGAGTATAGAATTTCCAGTAATATTTTTCTAATCACAAAAGTCATACACGTTGAATGCAAAAAGAGAAAAAGGCAGTGTTACAAAATACAAGAAGGCTCACAGGGAATATAAGTTACTCCACTGCCATCACCGCAAGCAGGGCTGTTAAAACTTTATGCTCAGGAAAGATATCTTGGACACATCTATTAGAATGAAGACAATATTAACTTTCCTCCTTGACATGTCTTGTATTATGAACAACTAATCTATTAATTAGGGTAATTGCAGCTAACTGCCAAAAATATTATGGAGACCTTTTATTAACTTACAGTTTTACCTATATAATAGCTATTTTGAGTATAGTTGCCTGCGTGTGTATGTTGGTAGAAATTAATGAGACTATAAACTAGCTCTAATGACATTACATTACATTTCTCTGCTTCAAAATACTTGTGAACTGGTTTTATACACCACAGGAAAACCTTTCAATTGTTCATTAAGTAAATAGCCTCACTCCTGTTACCTTTAGTGAAGAAATCAATTCATTCAGAGGATGTGCAATGAGACTCAGGTAGGGTAATCAAATGATAGCTACACTGACCACTCTTGGATACTCTGGGGACTCAAAGAAGGCACTATTTGTATAATTCCTGGGATAACAAGCCTGAACTGAGACTGTCTTTTGAGACCCACATCCATCCTCGGTTAAGACTGTCTGGGAAAACCAGTTTTTATTATAAATGCATTGTCCCCTTTTGGACCCTGGTGAAGAAGAAGAAATGGTTTTAGGAGTGGTCTTAGTCCCAAAATGCAAGGTCCCTTCTACTCTCTGTTGGGGGCACAGCAGGTTTATTTGAAGGTCCCCCTTTGACCTGTCCTGTCTACGTTAAGGGAGCCTGGTTTTAATCCCAGCTCATGGCGCTAAGTGCTGGTCTCTGTCTGGCAGATTGCTTGGAGAAAGCATGGCCCCCTCTTGAAGGTGATTGATGAAGTCGGGGGGCATCTGGAAAATGTACTCTGTTGAGCTGAGGTCTCCTCTGGATCCCGGTGGCTACACAGTGGAAGCCCTCAGAGAAACATGGCCTCAGTCCCAGAGTGTAGGGTCATGGGGAATAAGTGTCTATCATTGGACTTTTGGATATTAACATACACTATTATTTTATAGTCTACTTCAGCCTAAAATAAGTTATTCAGAGCAGACACTAAGTTCTTAACTTCAGTGACTACCTATTCTTTTTTAGACATTCCATTTGGTACTTTTCTAAATCTTTTCATGTTTTTCATAATGGGCTTTATTTTCATTATAGTTTGTGTTTCTTCTTTCATATCTTTGATCATTTTAAAACATAAAGTTTATGGTCCCTTCAGGCTATTCTATCATCTCAAGTTCTTGGGGTGGATGCCAATACTTCTATTTATTTTGTCTGCCACTCACTTTTTTTTTTTTAAGAGTGAATGGATCTCTCTCTTTTCTTTTCTTTTCTTTTTTTTTTCTTTTAGCTCATTAGCAGCTGGTTTTTGTATGAATTTGTGTGTTTGAGAAGTAAGGGCACTTATGGGGCCTGAAAGGCATTAGTTGTTTTTGTTTTATTTCTCTCTGGGATTCACAGAAAACCTGAGATCAGGAATTTTCCTTGAAAAGCAGCCTACATTTGTTTCTGTACGGTACCTTAGAGGGTTGACCCCAAACTGGGCTTGATCTAGTCTTCTTGGTGGTGGTAATCTTTTGGGTCTAGGATTCCCTCAAGGTTCTCTAAATTCTTCACGCACAGTATCATGTACGTCAGGTGCCTGCTTTTCGTCCTGTCTCCAGCCACTTCCCTGAGCCAGGGGTCAGCAGTTCTCCAGACTTTTATTCCCCGCTCACTCTCGGGGTACTTCTTCAGTGTGCTGGATCTCTTGGACGGCTTCACTCTTAGCTGCTTACATTGCATGGGCCTATGACCAGTTTTTCAGTCCCTGGGCGGGCCGCAAGGCTCTGGCTCTGTCCACGAGGGCCCGCATCTCAGCCCTCTTTGCCCCGGGTCCCTGCACTCTCTGCTCTGCCTATGGCTTCCCCCTTAATTTAAGGCACCAGGGCGTTCCTTTATATCATACAGACAGCCTTACGTTTAATTATTTTATGATATTTGGAAGATACATATATATGTGTGTACACACACACACACACACACACACACACTGAGAAGTTGGAAACTAACGCAGTCCACCAACTCTCTAGACCTGGACATTCCCAGACTCTTAAATTTCATTTCTCTATGTGGATGTGGTGGGGCAAATTTATTTGTTTACATATGTTAAACTTACTATAAGCCTGCCTTTCATTTTCGATGTTTTTTCTTTTACCCATTTTTCGGTTCCTCTGATTTATTAATACTGTTGTAATGATTTCTAAACCCTCGAAGAGTGATTCTACATTCGAGTGTTTTCAAGATAATATTTTTGAACAAAGTAAATATTTCCACTATGGGAAATGCCAATATAATAGCCTCATTATCTGATAATTATATGAAATTTGAACACTCGGTAAATCTCTATGTGAAACCTAATTAGAACACTTACTTTCCAAATTCTCAACAAATACACTTCTTTTTGCAATTGCATTTGATTAGATATCTTAGGAAATGAACTATGTTATTTAAAACTACTCAGAATCTTTTGAAAATGTTAAATCAAGGAAGCTCTTATGGGGAAAATTATTGTATTATTAAGTATAATGACACAATACTTAATCTCTATTCCTTAATTATATCCATTCAATTTGCTAATTACATTAATATAAGAAAGCTGTGTCAGAATAAATGCAATACAAAATAATGTAAAATCTTATCAAAACTAAATGGTAAAGATCCAAAAAGAGCTTCATCACAAAGATAATTATCAGTATAAGAGACATCATGAGAATTATATGCTTCGGTAATTTTTAATTCCCATCAATAACTGATTTGTTCAAGTCCTATTTGATTTTTAAAGGAACAGAATATACTCAAATATTTAACTCACCAATTGGAATGGATTTCAAAAACATTTGACACAGATTCTATATTTGAACTCTAAAAAGTTGTATAAAACTGAACAATACCTAAACTTTAAAGAAAGAATTCTCTGTTAAGATCATTGTCAGAAATCACTAGGATAAAAGAAAAAAAAAGGGAAACCTGGCAAACCAGACTATAGGAGGCAAACAGTATAGGGTGGAGAAAAAAAAGACAAGAGTGCTTCAAAACTCCTTTCACTATGGTAGAACATTTAAATTGGAGACTATAATTTATAATTTCAAACATAGCACATGGGACAAATGAAATATTGTACAGTCAATCAAGAAGCTACTCCAGTTTGAGAATAACATGGTGTGTGTAGATCCCCTCACGAGGGACATCCTTGGCCCTCACTGATGGTAGGTACCAACACCATGGTTTTCTCCCTGGGATTATCATCATCGTTTCCACAGTCCATAGCAGAAGGCCAGGAATGTGGAGTAGAAACAGCACTGCCCTCAAATCCCAAGGACCCATTTCAATTCCTGGTTCCCCGCACTTCCTGACTATATGGTACTGGGTTGGTTCCACAAATTCTCTGCATTTTTGCTTCTGAAAAATAATGATAATAATAATGCCGGCCTTACTAAACTCAGTGCTATTAGAATCAATTTTTTTAATGCATCGGAAAACACTTCAAAAGAACATTATGTTTTCATTCTATTAAAAAGTAATAGGAATTGAGTTCCCTTTATATACCTAGAACTGAGTTTTATGCTGGAACTTCAGAAAGCAAGCTGCCTTCCTTTTGCCCGGTACTAAATGCATCTAAAATATAACACAATTTTAAACTCCTACAATCTTGTTTTCCTCTGGTTGTAAATATAAAGCAAGCTCATTTGGCATGTGCATTGTTTCATCAGTACATATAAAACCATTGTTGAGAGGTTGCTGGCTTCATTAGTACCAGCAAATTCTTTATATCCACACTTATTTGGCTGATTTGTCTCCCAGCTGGGGTGTCCATTATGCGCGTTTTTCAGGAAATGTTTATGGGTGGCACAATTTCTAAGTCTTTGCATATGCATAACTGAATTCTGCTGACATTGCACGTGACGTGTGATATTTGCGTCAGTATTATGTATTCACTGAAGGAATGAATGACCAACAACGACGAGAAAGAGCAGAGGGCTGCCGCGGCTTACTTGCAGGACCGGTTCGTTTCGGTCGGGATTCCGCTGCCCTCGTGCCTGTTTTCCCTCACAAGGGGGGCTCTCTAGGGCTGGGCTGACAAATACGCGTCTATTAAAATTGAAATTAATTGGATTTAGTTAACACTAATAATTTGGTTCCCAGTCACACGCCACATTTCCAGCACTCAGTACCCATCTAGGGCTAGGGGCTACAAGACTCGGTAGCATAGACATCGAATATTTCCAACATAACCCCCAAAAATAAATAAATAATCCACAGGATAGCATTACTCTAGGGTATCTGACTTTGTCCAAAGATCTCTCACAGGCACAAATTCAGAACTTGGCCCAAGGCATTGGATTTTACTTTAGCAAAGTTTAGACCCTTTATCTTGTCTAAACCTCCTTTTAAGTCTCCAAAATGAGTTTGAGTGTCTTTCCCCAAGTTAAGGGCATACTAGTTACCCAGTGACTTTTTGTTTCTCTAGTTGTTCTCATTCATAATTTATTCATTCACCATTCAAACACTTGCCTTGGAATTAAGAGCACTTGTTTTGGAAAAATGTAAGTTGCTTGGGGATTTTCAAGATAATGAGGATAGAGGAGACATAATTTTTAAGCAATGTGAAACTACATGGGATAAATTCTAAATGTGTGGGTTCTGGGAGGCCCAGTTCCAAATCCATTACATTGTAAAACTGTAGCACTCAAATTCACTATGAGCATATATATGATGTCTTTATCTTGTAGGGTTTTTTAAGTAATGAAGTTTAAATTTGTTTATTCCTGATTTTTGTTAGAGCTGTCTGTGTTTGCAAAGCACACTTTCAAGTGAGGTTCATTAAATTTAAATTTGCTCATATATACGGACCATGGCCAAGATCAATGATGTACTTTTTCCCCTGGAAAAACCAAAAAGCACATATCGTGATGCTTTGAGTAAAGAATGACTTTCAACACAATTCGAGAGAACAGTGATATAAAAGCAAAAGCATTTTCAACCACAGATGTATACTATAACTGAATTCCTGCAAAGCCAAGCAAATGGAATAAAAGTAAAAGTTTTGTCTAGCCAGTTATTTGGCACACCACCATCCAGACAAAGAAAAAAATTTTTTTGGTTTTATTGAACTCAAACAGAATTTGCGTGACAATAGCCTGATCAATTCTTAAATAAAGTGAGAGAATGGGAAGCTGTCACTTTATTAATTTCACATATTTACTGCATGGAGAAATTGGGATTATGAAGGTTTGGTAAATGCCAAATTAGAATTGTAATGATCATAGCAAAAAAGAAAATCAAGCAAGCGTGTTGAGGCCTAGCCACAAATGTCAATGGAATTAATGGGACCAGGAAGGTGATAGTTGAGAGCTAGACTTTTGAACTAATTAAGCAGAAACCATTCAAAGGAGACTAAAAATTATATTTAATGTTAGATCAGCGGTCCTGCTATTTCGGAAAATAAATTGTAAAGAGTAACAGGAAAGAACCAGTTCTTTCTCTCTTCCTGTGCCCTGTCTCTTCCATGTTATTCTTCTTATTTTTAGAGTCACAGAGAAAGGTGAGAAGACAGCTGAGAGTGGGTCAGTCGCCCCAGAGCAGTTTGCATGTCCCCCAGTGGCCATAAGCTACAGGCCTCATGGCACGGAAGCAACTAGAGTAGTGAGCACTAAATGGAACTGCTACGTGCAGAGGCGGAAGGTTCCAGCAGGTAATATGTTAGTGCAGGACAATTTATCTTAAGTGGAGCACAAAGGTCAAGAATTTGGAAGCATAGGGGAGTGTCTGTACGTTTTATAAATTTATTCTTGATTTAATGGTTTTATTTCTTAGTCTCTGACAATAAAACTTATTTTTAATTATACAAAATAACGATGGTATAAAGATGCACATTTATACATAGAGAAAAATACTCTTGGGTTTTAATGTAATAGATACTCCCAAGGTTACTTCAAAAAGGAATATTTATCTGGATCATATTTTGGACCTATATAGATGATAATACATCACTGAGGCCTAGTAATAACAATAAAAAATTACACACTTTCTCAACAGATAGGCAGTTGGCATTGAGGCCACAGCAGTTCTTCAGTTTGTGGGACTGCCCCATGCACTGCAGGATATTTGAAATTTCCACTACCAAGTAGCAACCATTCAGTGATGGAAATGCCCCTTCTCAACGTATACACTAGGTCTTCAAATACTCCCGAGAGTAGGAAGGTGGGTCGGTTTCACCTCCATTAAACAAAACTAAAAAAAAATTATAGAACAACCCCAGGCTGGTGTGGCTCAGTGGATTGAGCACCAGCTTGCGAACCAAAGCATCACCAGTTCAATTCCTAGTCACGGCACATGCCTGGGTTGTGGGCCAGGTTCCCAGTGGGAGCACTTAAGAGGCAGCCACACACTGATGTTTCTCTCCCTCTCTTCTTCCTGTCCTCTCTCTATAAATAAATAAATAAAATCCTTAAAAAAAATAGAATTGCAGAACAAGAGGGAGCTATAAATACCTGAGGGTATGAGGGTATTAAGAGAGATGTGAGAAGGAGAACTTAAAGATGTTGATAGATGTGATGTTAAAATTAATTTAAAAACATAACTATTTTATGCACGAATCATGAAAAAAATAACTATTTTAGGTCAGTGTTCTTAAAGTCATTTCTCCTCTGTGATTTCTTTACTCATCTGATGTTCCCAATGATTGTTTTTTTGGTTTTATTTATCTATTATCTATTTATCAGCTTAGTTATTTGGTTACAAAAAGACACGTTGCAAAAAAGAGAGCAATCCAACAGCAGGGGGTACATACAGTAAAAGTGACAGGCCCTTCCCTCACCTTTGCTACTTCCCAGCAACATTTTCTTTACTTGATTTTAAATAACCATTCTAAGAATTATGAGTCTGTACTTTAAACTCATTTCAAGCTTCACTTCTCTGTGCAAGGCTAAATCTATCTACATGGCAAGTTCAAAAGATGTGTTGCTTCGGTAGCGAGATTAACATGGTTCCATAGCTAGATGGGCAAAGTAACATTTCAAGGGGCTAATGATACCATTTGTTATGATAGTGCCTTCTCTCCCTGGGGCCTTCTAACCTCAAACCTGACCTCTCCAGTTTGGGAAAGTTGTGTTGTGCTGATACAGTCCAGTCTGATACGGCAAGCATTTTTTGAATTCCCTAGATTTTTGTGGTACTCGTATGCAAGACTTTGCAAGGGAGTGAGTGACAGCTCCCAAAATGGTGAATGGACTAACGGCAATGAGACATGACAAGTGCTGTAACTGTATGATTGCTACTGTCACCCCCCACTCCTAATCAATTCTGGATTAGCCAGTGTGTCATCGTGTCAGGGCTCTGTGGCTCTGCTGGGTAATGTGATTGAAATGGTGGAAGCTAACAGCTCAGAGGACTCTCAGGGATCAAACATTCCAAGTATCTCATTTCATAGTTAGAGGAAATACGACCCAAGGTGGTGGTGACCTGTACGTGTGGATTCAGGGAGCTGACCTGCGAGTTTGTGAAAGAGGGTTAATGGGCACCAAGGCAACACCTGTGCATTCTGCAGTGACTTTCTGAAGATTATGTGTTCATTTTGTTTGGTTTTCCTTTTGATTTTATTTATTTTCTGTAAGGATGCTTGGTTGTGATGACATAAGGGGAAAATGCAATGGAGAATTACGAGGAATGAAAGTGAGCTAAAACAATGATTGGCCTAAGGAGATAATTCGAAGGGACTTCTTTAGTCCTGTTGCATAAGCATGTCATCTTTGTATGGCCCCTGTTCATCTAACTAATTCTTTTCCCCCTAAGGTCTTGAATTTCAAAATGATAATTTTATCAAACATTTTGTAAAAATCCCTATGTCTAGGAAGCATATTTTAATGCTGTGTACCTAACATACTCACTTCATGAAAACGGTCACCTGCCTGTTACGACTGGGGATGATTACTGTTGATCTATGAGGAAAAAACAGGGCCATGCCTGCATTTATTATTAATTAATTGATTATATAGATGACTTAAGTCTCCTACAGGTGAATAGAATTGTTTCATTTTTCTCCTTACAGTACTAAATGAGATGCTATGTACGATAATGTACTTTCATTAAAATAAATTACTTTCTGCTAAAAGACCTCCCTGGTAGAAAACCTAGACATGACTTGCATTGCTTCCTTTTCACTTTAAAACAAACATTACCAGGAAAAAATGGGTAAAAGCATGTATTTTCATTGAAACAAATATTGCTTGGCAAACTCTTGAAGCTCTGTAGGGTCTTCTGTTTCATGCCGCTTTGGCATCCTAACCAACTATATACTATGAATGGGACACCTGGAGATCATTTCCCACATCCTTAGGCACCTACTGTCTTCTCGTTAATGGAGTGTCTCAGAGGCTCTCAAACGGGATTAAATGGTTATAGGCCTCATGGTTTGGGGGACATGGTAATAGAAGTATTGTATCTCCTAATGGCACTTCGGGCTTATTAAATACAAGCTGATAATGGTGATTGCTACAAGCGGCAATAGAGATTAAGCCCCATCGTTGTTGTATTGCTGGCCTATACACACCATGGGGGGTGTTTATATGCTGTAGGTATGCCAGAAATAGGAGCAAATGTTGATTTACATGGTACACAAAATGTACAACGATTTAAAACATTTCTACCGGTGATCGTAACTTAACGTGGTTATACCATCCATATGCTAATATTTTAACCCCAAGATGAAAACCATAGAGTTAAGTAAGTAGAGGCAATATGTCAGGACTTACATCTGAGTGGAAAGTTGTTAATGGTTAGTCATGTGTATTTCAAGGATCATAGATCTTTACTTTTCATTGCTGGCATATGCTAAAGTGATACTAAGAAATGCATTTTGATTCAGCTGCTTTTTTTTCCTTCTAAACACAGTCCAGTTCTCAGGTTGAAGACAGTAACTTCAATATGCTCTTCACCCCATAACCTCACTTCTATTTTAATGATGTTATAAAAATAATCAAACATAAACTTGCTCATTTTCCTCCATTAAATCTCCCAGCTCATCCGCATTCACTCCCTTACACGTGCAGCCCCCTCCAGGTTATGAATGGCAAGAAATGCTGCTCCTTCTCTCAAATGCCAGCCCCCCCGCCCACCCCAAGCTCTGGGTGCATCTGCTGTTCCTTCCCCAGGAATTCCACTCCTCGATTAACTCCTCTTTCTTTCAAGTTCATTTCTGTCTCACCTCTACTGGTTCAATTAACATAGGAACATGCATTAAATCTCTGCTTTAAAAAAAAGGAGGGGGATGAAATCCCCTTAATCTCATTTTTCCTATCTCCTGCTCCATTTCTCCGATCCTTTTCATAGTAAAACCATGTGAAGAAATTGTCTTTAGTCACATCTTCACTTTACCTTCCCTTTTCTTCCTCAGATCATCCCAAAATGACCCCGCAGCCCACACTTCATGAGGGCTGCTGTTATCATAGCAGCTTTGCTCAATTTAATAATCGCTTGTCTGAGTTTATGTTTCTTTATCTTTCATCAGCATTTGACACAGTTCACAAGTCTTAAAACCTTTTCTTCTCTTGACTTGAGTTCTACTCTTCTCTAGTTTTTATTCCTTTCATTTTGGCTTATCTTTCTCAAACTTTGTTGCTCCTTTCTTCTATGTCTGTCAGACAAATAAGTGTGGAAGTGCCTTAGGGCTCACTTCTAAGCCCTTTTCTCCATTTCAAGTAAATTTTTTTTCCCTCTAAATAATTTATATCATCAAGAGCTATGACTTAAAATAATATCTATATAATCAGGAAATCTATTTCTCTGTAACTGAAGTCTGCAGACTCATTTCCAAGTGGTCCACTCAATTCTCTTCCTTGGGTGGGAAATATCCATCTTAATTTTAACAGAACCAAAAACCAAAAAAACAAAACAAAACAAAATCCTCCTTGTTACTCCAAAACTTGCTTCTTCTGCTTCTTCTCTATATATCAGTAGTTACCACCATTACCTACCTAGCCACTCAAGCCAACGCCAAAGAATCATTCTTGAGTCCTCTCTTTTTCTCACCATAACATCCTATCAACTAGCAAACCTCATGACAGAATTTCCAAAATATATTCTGAAAATATAGTTTTCCTTCACTCAATTCTCTACCCAACAGGCAGAGTGTTCTTTGAAAACCAAACCAGATTGTATATTTATATACACCCTCTAGTGCAGATACAATATTCCAGTGATGACTTCTTTTTTTTGAGAGTTTATTTATTTTTAGAGAGAGGGGAAGGGAGGGAGAAAGAGAGGGAGAGAAACACCAATGTGTGGTTGCCTCTTGCACACCCCCAGCTGGGGACCTGGCTCGCAACCCAGGCATGTGCCCTGACTGGGAATCAAATGTGCGACCCTTCTGAGCACCGGACTGCAAAGCAAAGTGATCGCCGGTTCGACTCCAAGGTCCATGGTTATCTGGGTCAAGTTGGCAGAAGGTCAAGAGACAGTGGGAAGTTCGGGGAGGTTTTATGGGCCAGCCCCAGCAGAACAAGTGTTTCCTCTGCTCATCTTCCCCAATCATCTGTAACTTGGCCTCATATCACACCTTGGGTTATGGTGCTTGGTCTAGCTGTGAGTACAAGAGGTCCAGGGCACAGGTTTGATCACAGGCTAGGGACCTCAAGTGTCTGAGAGAATGAACATGGGTCAGGTGCAGTGCCTGTGCAGAGTGAGCCCCCGTTGCACCACCAGGATGGGGCTGGGCTCTACTGAACGAAGTCCCAGTGTCCCTGTTCTTTGTACCCACGCAGTGCTTAGGGACACCTGGCCATCCCCAGCGCCGTTACTCTGACATTACTCTTGGGTAAAGAAAAGGAAAAGAAAGGGAAGGGAGGGAACAGGAAAGGAGAAGAAAAGAAAAAAAAGAAAAGAAAAGAACAAAGAATAAAAGACAAGAAAAAAGGCACAGAGCGAGAAAAGGAAAGAGAGTCTGGTATGTTTGAATGAGGAGATTTACACTTATGAAGAAGACTGGGGGAATGATTTGATTATGGAAAACAAATAAATGAGGTAATTATTAAACTCAGGGAAATCAATACATTGTAAAGGAAAGAAAATGAAATCATAGTAAAGCATTCAACACAGTTGAGCCTTAAAGTGCATTATGACAATATTTGTGAAACCATAAGGCAAACAGCGACTATTGATTGAACTAAGGGCTATTACATGGTCGTCCGGGTAGAGGAGGGCATTAGGTGCGGCGGGGCAGAGAGTGTGATAAAGACTCTCCTTTAGCCAGGCTCCTCTGAGCCCTTTCCCATAGGCCTCTGTCTAGCCCCGTCTTTGGCCTGCGTAGCCCAAGTTCCAGCAAGAATCCTGCTAAATCAAGTTAGCAAGAACCCCTCTTGCTATCTGGTGACATTCCTCACCCTCACTCTTGCTATCTGGTCACCCTGGCCAGTCTTCAGAAAAAAATTAAGTTGGCTTAACAAGACGCCCCCTACCCCGATGTGTCCTCTTAGTCATTTTCCATCCACTGGCCCCTTCACGCTGCCCCGTGGCTACAAACCCCCTGCTGTCGTCACAGAGATGAGGCCGAGCTCTTCCACTGTGTTGATGATAACCTTGACACCTATCACAATAATCCAGAATAAAGTCTTCCTTACCGGTGTAACAGGAGCATGTGGAAGAGTAAATCTTACTCTTCCATAGGGGAAAGCATTATGCAAAGTGAAAAGAATCAACACAGAGGGGCAGTAGCATGTTTTGAGACACAATGAGGTACATAAATATCAAATGACACAACTGAAGCTTTAAATGGCTGCATCTGGAGGTGAGGAGAGGTGGGGAGAGTTGGGAATTAGTTTGGGAAGGGAAAAAAGATGCTTTCTTTTTTTTTCGACTCTGTAGAATCATTTGAAACTACGTGCATGTATAACTTTAATAATTTTTAATGCCTATAACACTGAATTGGAAAAGGAAATTACAGCATGTGCTTATGTAGACACACATATATTACACACACATATGTGTTAAAGCCTATGGATATTTTAATACTTGGTTAGATCAAAGTCATTGTTATCACATATTAAATTCTTAATTACTAAATAATTAAGATGAGCTTTAGAGTTGTTTAGTGAGCAGTAAGGGCTGTTTTCAGAATAGATGTTTTGTAGTTAGCTACATGCTTTTCGGTTTGGTCCAGAAGACCGGAAGCTGACTTGATGTGGTGAATTGATCCGACATTTCTAGTCTTGAGTGTTGCTTTCCCTGGGCGATAGGAAAGAGTTTTTGTGGAGGGGATCTCTTCCCTTCAGACTGCACAGGAAATCCCAGCTGACCCTTCTCACCCTCAGCCCACTGCAGTGTGGTCCTGACATTTTTCTCTTTCATCTGCCTTTCCACCCACCCACAAACGCAAAAGAGCAAATTCAGTCAACTGTGGCTAGAACTACCCCTACTTGATACAAACCACTGAGACCCGCTCAGCCTAAGGTGGTGTCTCTCAGGGAAAAGAACATTTTAAGAAAGGGTTGGTGGGGGGAATAGGTAGAGTATGTGTCAATTAACCAAATGCAAGGGCCCCCCAGTAATCTCCCACATGCTTGTCCCCCCTTTTCTCCTAAGTCTACTTGGAAGCTATGAATATCCCCCATCCCACTGTGTCTCAGAAGTCTAATTAGAAACCAGCGTGGTTCTGAATTAGAAAAAGCGCAATATTTGCCAGTGACGGCTGTGTTTGCAGGTGTCACTGCCAAGCGCCAGTGCCATCTAGTATTTGCTCACCACTGCCCACGTGGGACCAAATCCACACTTAATAAGACAGGGACTGCATTGTCATGACATATGTGCAATAATGTTCCCTGCATTTAAGCCCCAGAAGCACGGTTATTTTGCTAACACGGTCCTCTGCTATAATCATAGCAGTTTTTCTTCTAGCAGTAAAAGTCTCACCAACTACAGTTAGGCATTTCCCGCTTTCCAATTACTCGCGGATGCCATGCCAAGTGCAGAGGAATATTTTCATGTATCATTAAACAAATGCAGTTGTGCTCCCCAAACAGGTTTCAGTCGGGTCTAAACTACATCCATTAAAGCTTTCATAAATGGCACACCCTTCAGCATGCAGTTTCTTTTCACTCATAAATATTTAAGCTGCACAGATAATACCTCGACTTCCCAGCAAGTGCTGCATTAGTGAGGCAGCCTTGAAAGCATAAAACTGAAGCAAGAAAAAATCAGGAAAAGAGAAGGAAGCTGTGCTATGGACAAAAAAATATACCAGAATTTTTATTTCCCAGAAATAATCCACTTTTCTTTTCTATATATACAAAACTAACCATTAAATATATATATATATGTATATATAATTGATAGTATATTTAAGTAGTGGATACCTTATACTTAAAGGTGGACAGTATCTTGGACAATATCCTCTTGTTCGAATACCTACAAAAAGTGAAAAATGAGACCTGGTTCCAGGGATTGATCCCTGTAGTGACTAGAAGAAGGACGTAAAAAGAGAAGCCTAGTGCTGTAGTTTCGTTAGACGGTTTGAGTGAGTCAAGGAATGTTTTCTCCAATGGGCAGACTGTCTTGGTGAAGTTAGTCAGGGATTATTTGGTTGCCAAGAACCAAACCCATACCAGCTCTCAAAAGTGAAGGGAGATGCACGCTGAGAAGGCAAGATGCCAAACGCAGGAGGCCGTGCCGTCTCCGCAGGCCGGGGACTCAGGCAGCCAGGCCCTGCTCTCCCATCCCTGCGAGTCTCTCCAGAAAACCTTCGTCTGCAAGGTTCTTACTTTCAGTTTCATCATCACTTTAGTTCACCAGAGGATTTGGGCAAACACTGAACCAACCCTATCTATGACTTAATACAATCCTATGACTCTTGGGACTTCGTCTAAAAATTACTTTGTGTAACTTAATTCAAACTCTTGTAAGGAAGGCAGTGGAGTCGGCCGGGATCGCAGGCCCAACTCATCTCAGCGTCTGGGTGCAGACACTGATTTCTAGGTTTCCTTCACTAGAGACAAGAGTGACTTAAGAAACGCAATGTGACTGAGAAAGGGTGTCAACAAATACCTACTAAGGAGTCTTCAAAGAAACTTAAACGGAGGCTGGGACTGTAGAAGGAGGAGGGAGCCTTTTCAAAACAGTTACATATTTCACATAGGAATTTACAAATTGCACTCATAGGCACAATGCCATTTTCTTTTTTAAATAACGGAGGCCTCCCAAGAGTTTCTCTTATATGAATTATTACTATCTTACTGAATTAGTAATTATACTAAGCATTTGAACACAAGAATACACATATCCAGTGAGCAACGACGTTATCACATGACTAGTAGTTTCTGAAAAACTCCACTAAACACTCATGAGAGAATGAAAATTATAAAAGCATATAACATCTGAGAATTATTATGAAAATGATTTTGTTCTTCCAGACCCCTTTAAAGGGTCTCAGGGACATCCAGGGTTGAATGATTTGAGGGCTGCTTGTATAATCAATCCATTGTCATTGCTATTTACTAAATTGTTTAGACAAGAAAGCTGAGAGACACCCTGTCTTTATTGTTCTGCCTCAAAACCCATAACCAGTTCAATGATCCATAGCCAAAATACAGGTATAAAGATGCTCATTTGCTGTAGTAGGGTTCAGTTCAGTGTGAGTTAAGTATGAGATGGTTACCTTATTCCACGCCACCCACCAACACTATTTCCACCTAGTATAAGTGTATTCACACCTTATAAATAAGTTTCTCTTCTTTCTGTCTATTCTTCCTTTCTGTTCTGTAACTCCAGAGAAGAAAGTCTCCACTGTAGAGGCTAACACGGGCTCCACAGCACCGCTGGCTCTCTCACGTTCCCTCCTCCTTCCGCTCTCACTCTGTCTTCCTGCCTGAGACACTCAAGCACTAGAAAGTGAAAAAGAATCACAGAATCTTTGTGGTAACTGCCTTGGGCCCACTTCACTGGTCCCAAACCCCATTTCAAGGTTTCTGTGTCTCTAACTTAGCTCAAACCTAATCTGCACCTTCCCTGGACCCTCCCTCTAGTTCCATGAGCAGGGGCTGGGTTCTTCGTCTTTCTAACCTTTCACAGTAGATTTTCCCTCATTGGTTTGTCACTCCAGATTCTTTGGTTCTGGGCTTCCTTAGAAGTGATAGACACTTCTGGCCTGCTTCCAGCCTCTGAAACCCAGCCGCTCACATGGACGACCAAGCCTTCGTCAAGCCCCGTGACGGAGAATGGGCTCCAGACACTTTCATCTCTAGTTCCTTTATCTTCATTACTCTTCATCTTCTGATCATTCGCATAGATGCCAAAAAACACAAAATTTCTCATTCTTTTTCCTTTACTTTCTTCTCCCTTCATTTAGTTCTTAGTATGATCTGATAAAGCACCTTTTTATGAAAAGTAATAATTTTCTTAAGTTTGATGCTTTAAAAGGAGGAATTTAACATTGTCTTCTAGAGTGTAATGTTTATAGATAGTCAACAGATTTTAAATACTACCCAAGGTCTGCCAGCAACATATGGTTTTGTTTAGAAACTGTGTTCATACTGAAATCAGATTTTGCACATCCTTACACGTCCAACCCAAATTTTCCAATACAATTTTCTTAATTATTTAACTGAAACCAAACAAGTTCTGGCATGACTCCAAGGGTCCATTAAATTGAAAGGTTCTCATCAAAATGTCAACAAGATAAGACTCAAAGTCAGTCCAAAAAAATTACATTTTAAAAATAATCTATAAAGGTTCTTCACTGACTGTGTAAGTAGTTGGCAAATTGAGATGTGCGGTATAAAAGGAAAAAAAATAACAATTTGTAAAAGATGTTACACTTCTGGTGATAAGGCCTTATTCCATTTTATAGCAGACATTCTCCATGGTTATTAGAGAGAATCAAGTGGGGAATCAGTGTGTTTCAAACTTAGGCAGAATCACAGGGGAAAAACAAAGTTGTCATCCGGATTCTTTGGTTCTAAAACTTGAAGTTGGTATTTTTGCTTCTCTGATAGCTTATATTTTAAGTGTTGATATTAATAACACTATTCTGGTAACATATAAAGACTATTTTATTGCAAGAATATAGCATATTCCATTCATTTGACATACTGGGCTAGATACTTAGAATTTCTGTATTTTTCTCCATTTGACTACTGTCCTGATTTCATTTACTTGCTTTCCCAACCAGTGAGTGTATTAATACCTCACTTTCTAGAATCTAATAGTATGTAAAAGGAGAGTAATAATCCTTGTATGGTAGAGGATGTAGAGAGTAATTTGAACATTTGAATATTTGTTATGTACTTCAAAATTTTATACAAAAGTAATTTTCCCTTGGTAAGCATTAATATTTATCAAATGAAAATTATATTATCTTCACCCCGACTCCTATGGATGAAAACATGGTATGGGATTCTGATTTAACTTCTTTAGTTCACGGCTTTAGTTAATGTATATTTCTAAGATTTTACACAGGACATTAATAAGAAGGCAGTTCTGAGGACCTAGCTTCTTTAGAGGAGGCAAGAACATCACTGAGAGGCGGTAAGGGAAAACCTGGTGTGGCCTGTGTTTAAAACACGACCTCTGTTTCTACTTCGTTTGGATAATCCATCATTTATAATATCAACAAAAGCCATCCTAATACCAACACCCAAGCCTCCTGGCGATTTCCTCCTAAAAGACAGCTTAGAGATCACACTTTTAAAGTTCCTGAGACTTCTTCTAACTTTAAAAAAAAACAACATTTTCTATTGGGGGGCTCTTGCCATATAAACTCAGTGCTTTTCCTGTGTGACTGGCTCCGCCTTTGGTACCCATGGCGGGGGGGGGCGGGGGGGGGCACTGTTACTCTTCCGTTTAGAGAGATGGCTCAGGGGAGCGAAGTTACTCAACTCAGAGTAAACCCCCGGATCCCTAACACGGACTTCAAGCCTGCAACACAGAGCGGAGCGGTCATACTGGTTACTGCGGAGTTTATATGTCGTGAGAGTCTCAGTACAGCAAGGCTTTCGGTGTTGACCGTCAGAGGTTCAGAATGCTCAGATTCATAGGTTTATGCCGCTATGTAGAACTGTGGCATACAAAGCCGCCCAAATAACACTAACCTATCGTAAGATGTTCGTAGAAAAAAGGATGAGGAATGAGTAAATGAATGAATGATATGATATTCAGTAGCAGTTGCTATTTTTCTGAGTGATAAGCTAGAAGGTTCAAAGTATAGTAAGGCTTCAAGAAAAATGCTGAGACAAAATGCTTCTTCCTTAACATTAAAGAAGCACAACAATTTGCTGTAAAAACTGCTAAATCACTTGGTATTTTACAGGCAAACCTTGTGATATTGTCAGCATCTGATTAGTTTATAATTTTAAAATAGTACCAGTTGTTTGAAAGTGAAGCTAATTCTCTCCTTTTTAAAAACATTTGTCTTTATTTTTATCACTGACACTATCGCAGATGTCCCCATTTCCAGCCGCTCCGCCTGACCCTGCTCAGCCCCCACCCACGCCCCCCCTGGCCACCGCCACACTGTTGTCTGTGTCTGTGAGTCAGTTACACATATATGTTCTTTGGCTGACCCCTTTACTACTTTCAAGGATAATTCTTTTTTGAACAATGAAGGTTATTATTCCTTCAGATAAGCTTTATTCTGAAATTGGCAAATGTCAAATGTTTACTATGGATAATTAACTATATCATTTTAATGTGTTTATGATTATAAGTCATTATAGATAGAAAAGATACACTAGTTAAAACAAATTTTTCAAAAACTTTCTTTCAAATGTAGACTCTGATATCGTGAAGAAAAATAGTTCCAGTTCATTAGTTAAACAAAGCGCTATATAAGTCTTCATGTTTGTTTAGGTATCTCATTTCTCCTCACTATAATTTAAATTAACTTTGCTTTCCTAGTAAATCTCAGCCTTCTCCCTTAAAATTGATTTTTTTCTTAAGGTTTTTGAAAAAATAACACCTGACTTTTTCCTTGAAATAAAAAATTGAAAGAGAAAAACAGGTTTGACTCGCTATATTGCACCTAGGCATATGACAACACACGGGTATAAGTTATGCCCTGTTTCAATTAGCATACCAGTGTGCGGGTAAAAAATTAAATAGAGCACCTTTGATTAATTGCTTGTGTCTCAAGTTAAAATGACCTTTGCGGGACTGTCAAGCAAAGCCAGCCGCCAACACATCGGGACTACCAGGGCCGCCCGTCAGCACACAGGGCCGCGCTTGCCCTCCGCGGCGTGGCTTTGGTGGCCGCGTGGGGCTCTGAAATGGCGCGAATTCCACAGTCAGCCCATACGGGCAGCCACTCCCTCAGCAATGATCGTTTGACTTTTCCAAACTGTTATGATTCACATTTTATATCACTAATAAAAATGGTAATTTAACATATTTATTCAGCTCATCAGTCCCAAGGGGGACTGACAAAGATTGCAGAGATTTTATTTACCTTAAATCCATATTCCCTAACTCAAGATGTGGTCCGAATTTTAAAGAAGCTATACAGCATGCAAACAGGCATCTTATAATTCCTTGGGGCCTACTTGTAGGAAACATGTCTAAATTCTAAGGTGAAATTGCACATTCATAAATCACTAAGTAGCAATGTGGGGACTTATGCATCTTCTCCTCGAAAGGGGTCAGTCAGGTTGACCTGCAACACAAGAAGGAGCATTTGTCCTCATCATCCCCAAAGCAAGTGAAGCCCCGTGGCTGAGAGCACCCGTTGTGGACCGGATAGCGGGGTTCACGCACCACTTGCCCCCAGCTGTGTGAGCCTGGGGTGGCTCTTCAGCCTTTCAGTGCCTCAGTTTCCTCACCTGCAATGCAGATAAAAAAACAACACAAACTCCAAGGGCTTTTGAAGGGCCTGCTGTGAGGACTGAGTTAATGCACATAAAGGGTTTTGACTGGAATTGAACAGTAAACATTACATTAAGTGTTAGCTATTGTTAAATACATCGGTAACTCCCCTCATTTTCACTGCCAGGTGGCAGACTATGCCTTGGGACAGACAGAAAGTAAGGGAATGTTCTACCAAGGGAGCTGTCAGGGTAATGCTATGAGGAAGGGCTGTAATTATCCCTTTTACAGGTCCCCTGGGCTTGCATACAAGTTTGTCACTTACCAGCAGTATTTCCTTGGGGAAGTTATTTAACCACGGTGCATCTCAGTTTCCTCTTCAGTAAAGTAGAAAAAGTACCTACTGCTCAAGATTTCTGGGCAGATTAAATGGCTTCCTACATACAAAGGGGTTAGGACGTTAGCCGGCGCAGAGTGAGCAGGCTGTGAACGTTGGCCGCTGTCACTGAGACAGAGAGTGGAAGGCAGAGATCACTTGCAGGGCACTAAGTGCCAAGGGGTGGAGAGAAGAAAGGAATTAGTAATGGGATAAACTAATTAGCTAACAATAACAAGTACTCTCAGAGAGGCAGGAAAGCCTGTGTGATGGCAGAGGGGAAGACCAGATTAAGAGACGGGGTCCGCAGTCTCGATTTTCAAGAGTCGATGGCTAGTGAGTCCTGATATGGGTTAACAGACCTGTGTGTTTTCCCCCTTTGACAAAGGAGCTCTAAACTTGGAAGTTTAAGACTTAGTTATTATCCTAATTTTTAAGCATGTTTCATATTTTATCGCCACCCACACCTACAGTCACAGATATTTCCAAGATGTTTTGTATCCTTCGATATTTGAGGATCTGTTAATACTTAAAAAAATAAAAAAGACTTCAGGCAACAGTAAGGCGAAGCCTCGTCACAAACGGAGGTTGGTCTCGCCTTTACCAGCGTAGTCACAGACACAGTAATGTCACCCCAGTGCCGAGATAGGGAGGGGCTACTTAAACGGAAAGAGTTCAAATAAGGCAATGTCCTGCCGAGCTCCTTAATACACAGATACACACTCTCACACAAACTAGCGCCTTCCTACTTAGAAATTAATCCAATCAAACATATAGTATTTTCTATTTTAGAAACATTTTGAAATCCTGAACACTTGGGGGAAAAGGGAATGATAATGATTAAGCAGGGGAATTTAAAACACAGTACTTACCAAGGACAACATCTAGAGTAATGATAGTATCAGGTGACCATAGACAAAAAGTCTCCTTTTCTTTCCAGTTCCAGTTAGTTTTATTGGTGATTTTTTTCAAACATGTAAAAAATATATAATATCTAAATGTACACAAATGCTACCACTTAATGAGAAGATAATCTACTTGTCGACTTATTCGGTGAGATCTGAATGATCTTGATGTAGAAACATGAAATGGTTATTATAAATAATAAAAATAATAGACCAATCTCTTCCATGTAGAAATAACTAAAATCCCCAAAATAAAAGTAAATAATTATCTAGTGAAGCATACAAGCAATTACATAGAGTAAGGCCAAGTATGTTCAGTGTGCCAACTTTGCAATTTTCCAGAAATGCGACATTGGCTTAACATGTCAAAAATCAGTTAAAATATTTATAAATATTCACTGAATTTATACAAATCTGTAAGAAAAAATTAAAAATAGGCAAAAAAACCCCAAACAACCCACCATCAGTTACTTCACAAAGACAACATCCAAGGGGTATACATGTATGAAAAGTAGTTCTACTTTTTTTATTATCAGGAAAATGAAAATTAAAAATGAGAAAAATGTTGCAAGTATATACACAAGAGAATTACCAAAATTTACAAACAGGCAGCCAATTGTGCATCTTTGTAAAAATGTTAAGCAATGAGAATTCATATATACTGACATTAGGAAAGCAAATTGTACGACTACTTTAGAAAACTGACAGTATCTACTAAAGCTAAATTCACTCCTAAGTATCTAACCAATTTACCTACATAAATATGTGCAGTAAGAGACAGGTACACAACTGCTCATCACAGCGCTGCTTACAATAGTCCCAAAATTTTCATCATTAATGGAAAGCAGAAACAATTGTGGTTTATTTATACAGTGGAATATTATTCCACAATGAAAGCAATTACTTCTATGTGCATAAATATGGATACATCTCATGAAATTATGTTTAGGACAAGAAGCCAGATGCAAAAGCATATGTCATGTAATGTATGTAATGTATATGTAATAAATACAATACTTATTACAGCCCAAAGAACATAGCCAGCACTTATTTAAGCAATATCTGTCTCATAAATTCTTCATTATATTAATTATAATCGTGTACTTGGGTAGTTAACTACCTTCCTTTGGATCCTTGCTACTCGAAGCATGGTTCCTGAACCACGGTACTGAAACCATCGAGAGGTTTGTTAGAAGTGTAGGCTCTCAGATTTACCAAGTTAGAATCTATAGTCTGATGAAATCCACAGGTGATTTTTACATACATGTAAGTTTGAGGCACATTAATCTAGAACAATTGGTTCCCAACACAAGCGTCATACTAGAATCATCTAAGATATAGGAGAAATAGGCATGCCTATGGTTTACCAATAGAGATTTTACTTAATTAGTCCTGAGTGAGACACTAGCATCAGTATGGCTTTTAAATTTCTCAGATGATTCTGTTGCGTAGCCAATATTTGAAACAGCTGATTTAATTTTCTTTAAAAGACAGGTAACTTCTAAGAAACTCAAAAATTTGTTTAAAAATAAGTAAAATCTCTTAGGAACTGAACTTACCACAATTAAATATTGGCCTTTAAACAAAACAGAGAGAGAGAGAGATTTTATCACACAGAGTAAACCTGCTTCTCATCACTAAAGGCGGCAGTCTGGCTGAGGGGTATGGATACAGGAAAGAAGGCACCCGATCAGAACCACCACAGCCAGACTTGGCACACAAACACAAGGGCACATGGATAAAGCTGCATCTTCATGTGGCAATGATCAAAATGTATAGAAATAGAATCTGGAGCTACCTAAGCATTTTAGAGCTAGGGAACATACAATCACTCTGGTCTAGGATAAACAAAATTAAAACCAGATATGAGATCCAAAGGAAAGCAGTACCGAAAATGGAAGGCAGTTAACCAAAAGAGAAAAACGGTCAGGAGCCAAATTGTTTACCAATGGGGTCCCGATTTTCCGTTTAAACCTCTAGTCTTGACAATACATGTTTATTGGTGTATTTGGAGCCACTTTGTCTCTGGTTCCTTGGTGTGCAGAGACAAATTCCAACTGCAAATATCTGAGAACCCACAGACAGAGTCACAGAAGCAACTGCACCGACTTGGAGTGCAGAGCTGAGAACCCCGAGCTCAGTCATCTGACGTCATTCTGCATGTCAGTAGGTGACTGAGCCGGGCTATTCTACCTCCTGAGTTTGTTAGAGGGCTTTCATAATGTTCATCACTGTAACGCGAGACATTATATACACATGATATACATGTTAGGTAAGGTATAAATGGTGGAAATGAGTACTTTAGATAAATATTGCCCAACTGGCTAGACAGATGTAATTTTATAAATTCTGGAGTGCTTAGGTAATGGCTTGCACATGTGTAAAAGGAGAGACATGTCTTCATTGTCACTCTGACTACTGATGGCTTTACCAAAGCCTTTGTTAAATTTTCATTCAGTCACATATTTACAAAGAGATAATTAAAAGCAAATAAAAACTATTAAACAATCTAACACATGCTAAAAAAAATCCACATAATTCATAAATGAATTGTTAGCAAAGTAACAGGCAACGAATCTTTCATAGGCCATCTTTAAAAAATCAAATTTTCCTTTTTGTATTGTTTCTGTGCCAATAAGAATGTTTCGTGTATTCATGAGGATCGCATGTATGAGAAAAAGACTGAGTGGTGAAAAGCCTTCTTAATGAAGGCCTGAGATATTTAAAAATACATCTATTTTTTTTTTAATGTTGGTAATGCTGTGTTCTGTTTTTTCCATCATTTGAAGATATTGTTTCACAGACTTTTCTAATAATGTTCATCTGAGGTCAAAACCATTGCCACTACAGGCCAACACAATGTCTTGTCTGGCTCCAGGTCAACGTCTGCTAAGTGCAGGATTATAACATCTAAATATTAAGAAAAAATTCTGAAATATCAAAGGCTTCCTAGGTAATCCATTTTGAATGAGTCACTGGAAAAGCTACTTTTTTTCTGGAAGTTCTTTCAATACTTAGTGGTGAGTAACTTAAACTTAAAATTCTTAGAGTGTGAAAATATTTTAACTTACCTTTTTACCTATTTTAAGAATCACAATATTAGCAGAACTAAAAAGTTTGAAAATTACTTCTGCAGTGTTTGGAATTCTCAGTAAAACTCCTAAGCAGCCTAGTTAAACTTCTTATTAGGATCTAACTCTATGTGATTTTACAGAATAGAAAACATTGAATTTGTGGGGTCCTTTTTAATAATAAAAATCCTGTCTATATCTGGAAAGTACATGTGATTATGAAAAAGATATTTCTTATTTTGGTAAAACTTGACTCTTTTCAATAATCAAATGTACAATCAATCGCTCGGTCTCTTGCTCGCTCACTCGCTCTCCTCAACCCCGCCCCACCTTTCATTTTGGATGAAAATAAATCCCTGTCTGCCCTCTGCCCTTCCATGCTCCACTTTCTTCTTCTGATCTGTTAACATTTTTCAGTGAAATACACCTTTAAACTATGCTTTTTTGAGCCCCATCTGACAAGTTCATACCAAAGGATTTCTTCTTGTCTCAGCTTAAACCAACAAAGTCACCTCTTTATATAACAATGGCAAACCAGAAATCAAATTAGTACGGGGCCATTTTCTTTCAGAGTCACATGGGAATTTCATAGTCTGTTCATTTGGTTGTGCAAGTAAGACCTCTGGGATGTTTTGGGCTCCCTTCCAATGAAAGATTTAGATTTGAATGTAAATGTTCTCAATCCTTAAAGGGAATGCTGTGATTGTTGTGGGCCTCGTAACACTCTATTATTCTAATGAAACACTTCTAAATTTATTTCAGAATCTGGAAGGCCCTCAGTGTTCAGTAAACTCTGTAACTTAAGTTGGTCTATAGCTATGACAGTAGATTTATTTGAAAAACAAACCATATTCCAAACAAAAACGGAGATTCATAATGAAAGAGAGAAATAGTCCTACGGGAAACCAAAAGAGATAACCTTCGAGCAAAGATTACTTAGTTAGAAACCAAGCAACAAATAAAAAGGACTTTATCGGATTGGAAGAAAGGAGAAACAGAGGGAAAGTGAAGGAGGTGGGGTGAGGGTGTTGGGTGATGTGAACATAATTACTAGAGGAAATAGCAGAAGGAAGCTGACGCTTCGTTCTGCTCCAAGAGAAGTTGGAATTTATCCCCTAGTACGTTTCCTGTCATGAATCTAATGGCCTATCCACCAAAAATTGTATCTCCTCATTTCAATTATAAATCTATTAATACTTTTTGATGTGATAAGTGGAAGTTGTCCAAGATTTATAAATTTTTCAAATAGGTCTATTCCTTGAGCTTAATCATTTTTCATCTCAAAATTCTAATAATGTACTAACCACTATGTTGTGTTGTCCAAAAGTATCATGTCATTACCCTGGGTGAAACAGCTTTTACTTTCATATTTTTTATTTGGACATGTTGGAGGTTTTATAACAGAGCATTCCTCCTATTTCAGAGTAAAGACAAACTCCCTGCTAAGCCCTACCGAAACTGCAGATTTGTAAACCGACAACAAATCATTATCTTTTTAAGTCACCATGTCTTGGGATGGTTTGTTACATAGTAACTGATAACTGATACAGATTTTGTTACCTGGAAAGTGCGGGGTGGGGCGGCGGTGGAGTTGGGAGGAAGGAGTATTCCATTAAGAAAAATAACATATGTTACTGGTTTGGGGCTGGGCCATAGGTGGAAGCCAGAAAAGTGTTGAGACGAGTGTTAGCAAAAATAATCCAAGACCATTGAGGAGGTTGTTGCTGAGGGTTGTTTGAAGGAAAATGAAGGACATGTTATCGGGAGCTGGAAGAAAAGGGACGCTTGTTCTATAGTGGCGGGGATGCTGGCAGCCGGGTCCTGCGGTCATTGTGGAACAGGAAATAAACCTAATAAACGCAACCATCTAGGAGAATACTGAAAATCCCACATAGCTGCTTCTTGCCAGCTGTGATAAAAATGCAGGAGGGGAGAGGGAGCTAAGTATAAAGGAGCCAGAATTTGCTAAGTTCAGAAATTAAAGTTTCTCTTTCCAGGCCTTTGTGACAAAAAAAAAACACAAAACCTCAAAATAATAAATTCTCTGATACCCCAGATCTAATTCTGTGTGGGACTATAAGATTGTTTTTAATATGTCAGAAAGAATGGTGGTAACTCAGGAACTCCTTCAGACAGGCAGAAAAGCATATAAAAATCCAAAGGGCACATCTTGCAAATCCTCTCCTATACACATGGGTCTTCTCAAAGTCTTTTTTTTCCCATTGTTGACAGTATTACATATGCCGCCCATTCTCCATCCTTTGCCCCCTCCACCCAGCCACCACAGCCCCCCATCTTTACCACATTGTTGTCTGTGTCCACGGGCTATGCATATATGCTTATATGTTCCTTGGCTAATCACTTCCCGTCTGCCCACCCCGCTCCCTCCTCTGAGATCTGTCAGCCTCTTCCATGTATCCATACCCTGGTTTTATTTTGTTTGTCGGTTTATGTTGTTCATTAGATTCCACATATGAGTGGGATCATATGGTATCTGTCCTTCTCTGACTGGCTTATTTCACTTATCATTATAATCTCAAGGTCCATCCATGCTGCTGCAAAGGGTAAGAGTTCCTTCTTTTTTACAGCCGTGTAGTATTCCATTGTGTAAATTTTCCACAGCTTTTTTATCTACTTATCTACTAATGGACACCTGGGCTGTTTCCAGATTTTGGCTGTTGTAAATAACGCTGCAATAAACATGATGAGGTGCACATACACTTTCTGATTGGTGTTTAGGGATTCTGAGGATATATGCCCAGAAGTGAAATTGCTGGATCAAAAGGCAGCTCCATTTTTAGTTTTTTGTGGAAACTCCATACTGTTTTCCACAGTGGCTGCACCAGTTGGCATTCCCACCAACAGTGCAAAAAGTTTCCCCTTTCTCCACATCCTCACCAGCACTTGTTTGCTGATTTATTGATGGTAGCCATTGCCAGGTGTGAGGTGATCCATCACTGGAGTCTTAATTTGCAACTCTCTGATGATTAGTGACATTGAGCACTTTTTTTCATGTCTATGTCTCACAGAAGCTCTGCCACGAGTCCCTAATAAAAGAACACGTGGTTGTGGCTTCTGCCTACTAGAGAGAACCCTGACTCCATTTCTGGAAAATCCACTCAATTTTTAAGATAATTGTTCTGGTTAAAACAACTGTCGCTTAGCATAAAACGGAAAGAGGTCTTTGCACCCCTCGCTTCCATGGGCAGGAAGCTGGGTGAGAAGGATTCAGGGGGCAGAACCAAGAGTCCAGAAAGCAGAGACAGTAACTGCGGAGAATAATTCCCCACGAGCAACACTGAGGCATCAAAAGCCTGGAGAATGGAAAGAGGCCTGGCTGGAGTTCACCATCGTGACACACCAGTGACTACTGCGTGCCTCCAGTTACACCCTTTTTAATGAGAATTTCAGTGGCAATTCCCTTACACCTGTCCACTGTGGTTTTGCCATGTACGCTATGGAGAAGAGAGCTTATTGTTACGTTCCTATGCCTTCCGATTAGCAGGACCACACTCAGGGAGCTGTCTCCAAGGAGCCAGACCCAAGGACCCTCAGCTGGACCTGGGCCTGTTTAGCTCATGAAACTCCGGGCTTTGAGCCGGAGACCAGTAATGGGGTAGGGTGCTCTAGGGTTTTTTAAGAGGGCAAGCATATTTCCATGTGGCCAGAGGGCATACAGTGGCAGGTC
>PVJD01010078.1:0-56689 GCA_004026545.1 Mormoops blainvillei
CCTGGCTGGTGTGGCTCAGTGGACTGAGTGCTGGCCTGTGAACAGAGGTTGTAGGTTCAGTCCCCAGTCAGTGCATGTACAAAAGGCAACTAATTGATGTTTCTCTCCCTCCCTTCCCCTCTCTCTAAAATCAGTAAGCATGTCCTCAGGTGAGGATAAAAAAAAAAGGCTATTACAAAGTAATAAAATACTGATATATGCTACGACATGCACAGTGCCTGAAAATATTATGGTAAGTAAAAGAAGTCAGTCACAAAAGGTCCAGAGACAGGAAGTAGATTAGTGGTTGCTTAGTGCTAGGGAATTGGGGGAATGGTAATAGCTCAAAGACATAGGGATTCTTTTGAAGGTAGTGAAAATATTTTAAAATTGTCCATGATGACGGTTGTACATATCTATAAATATATTAAAAACCATTGAACTGTACACTTTAAATGAGTGAACTATATGTGATTATATCTCAATAAAGCTGTTTTAAAAGTCCTCTTGATGGTGAAAACTCAGAAGATTCACCATATCTTAACTGGGGACAAGCCTGGGCAGCAAGGGGACAAGAGGATACAAAAGCATCAGAATATGTTTAACAACCGAAGGCCTGGCTTTTAAAAGACTTAAGAACCACCCTGTAAGAAGAAAGGGACCGAGTCTCAGCTAAGCTGAATAGCACCAAGGACGCTGTAGAAAACCAGATACTAAGTAATATTTAAGTTTGTGAAAAGGCTCAAATGAAAAGTAATTATCTTGTGTATGAAGATTAAAATAAGTAATTTACCAGCAAAAAAAAATATTTTAAGGAACTAGTTGATGAAAAATTTAGAACTTGCCAGTAAAAAATCATGTTCAACCGTGGAACAAGTGAGAAACAGAATTTTCCTTTCTTGGGGGTTTTTAGGAAGCAGACAAACAACTGTCTGTTTTCAATTGCTTAGAGGAAGAGAGAGAGGAATTAGCTGAATATTTAGGGTTCAGTCCAATTCTGTTTTCCTGCAAAAAAAACAAAGTCTTCCATTCTAAAGTCATGAGTTAAGTGACCATTCATTTTTACAGCTAAATACAACCCCTTATACAAATCACTGCAAAATAAATATGGCCTTTGAAGCCCAAGTTTAGGATGTCACCTAATTTCCCCTGAACCCTCTTTATTCAGCAAAATTTAAACAAAACAGATGCAAACAAGCTGGGAAGGTGAACAGAAAACCTGCCTGCCTCTCTCTATCCCTCACCCAGACCACAGCCTCTCTCCTGGGACGGTGTGGGCTTCCATATCCACTGCCCCCAACCCCCAGCACTACATATGCTTTCATCCAGATATGCATCATTTTTATTCAATGGTTTATGATTAGTAAAAGAGCTCCAAATTGAATTTGGCTATCCGAATAGAAAGGAAGGCTGAAATTTTGAACAGAACGAACAGGAAATGGCCACTGAGTTGATCAAAGCATGAAGTCCACAGAGAAACAATCTTGAAATGAGACTTGAGTGACTCAACAGGAAATGCATCCTGCAAAATGAATTCTGACCCAGGTTTAGAGCTGAAAGATTGGTAATACCACCTGCCACCTCCAGATGGCATCATAACCACAGGCTGCTGGGTTTTCTTGCAATGATTGCAAAACCTTCGTGCCTGACTGACGATGACTAAGTAAACAGTGTGCAGTCTAAACCCCTAATGAAGCATGCATGGAGTGATGGGACGCTTTGGTTATAATCAGCACTTCCAGGTTAAATATTAGGATGGGAGCCGAGCTCACCACAGCACTTCACTTTTCCCTTTCTCTAGCTTCTTCAGCCATCTTTTCTGTGGGTTGCGAGGAAATTTTAATGTTGAAGCAAAACATTTATTATATAATTTAAAAATAAGAACATTCTTTTCCTTCTATATGTCACTTCTGGAAGGTTAATGGTTTCCTCAATTAGGTTTATGCACTAAAAACAGGCACCTAACCCATTTACCACCTTGGTCACTCATTCATGCAACTCATTTCTTGAGTACCCACTACAAGGCAGTCATTACCACACAAGGTGGGAAAGGAGGAGGAAAGTAGAAACTTCTATGAGACTGAAAACTAAAGACAGCAAAGACAAAGGATGTGACACACAGGGTCGGAGCATGGGAGAACGGCTCCTAGTTCAAATTCTGCCCAGACCACTTACTGTGAGGGTCCTGGGCAAACGACTCACCATCACTGAGCACGGAGGCACCACCAGCACGGGTACTTCCTAGGGTTGCTGTGATGGTTAAAGGAGTTAATAAGGCCCTTGAAACAATACCTGGCATACACAATCACTGCCCCCAAAACGTAGAGACAGTACAGTGCAGGGGTTAAAGACATGGTCTCCCAAACTAGAACAGCCAGTTCAAGTCCTGATTTGGCTACATAGCATCTGTATGACCTTGGGGACATTCACCTAACCTGTCTGGGCCTTAAGTTTCCTCACCTTTAAGACGGAAGTAAAAAACCTGCACTCACTGAGTCTAAAGCACTTAGAATAATGCCTGGCATGAGGTAGGCTCAGGATTAGAGTTAACTGTTGTTAAGGAAGCCACGCAGTGTATGTAACAAAGGCCATGGTGGTATAAGCCGAGCTCAACAAAACTACAAGTGTCACGAGGTTACTTTCTTGCTGTTCAAGTTTGCTATGTCTAGGAAGGCTCTCTAGGGAGATGACCTCTAAGGAGAAAAAGGAATCTAGTGACAGGAGGAAGAGGGAACGAAGGAAGGGGAGGAAGAAGGAAATCAAAAACACAGATGCATACAGCAATTTTCTAAAAAAATGAATGCCCCAAGGAGGTTGGCTGAGCAGCTGACAGGAAAAAGGCCAGAAGAACAAAGATAGCACGGGCACGAGGATTTACAGTGGGAGGGGAAAGTGACTGGAAAAGCCTGCAAAACTAAATGAAAAGACGATGGACTCTTGCCTCTGCTGGTAAATAAAGGTGGTGTTGTTCTCCATTGTGGACTGTGGAAAAGAGCCGGCAGAGCTGTAAGTCTTTCCACACGAAGTGTACACACCCCACGGTGGTGCCCGCTGGCCCTACTCACAGGCCTGTCATTATGTGGCTCTCTGCCCTTTTTAGGACTGTCTGCTGCTTCCGGGCATTGGCCTTCCAGTTTGAACCAAAGAGGTCTTGCTTTCTGCAGCACCAGGACAACAAAGAGCAAAAGTGCCACTCAGTACATGTTTAGTGTTCTTGTGTACAACCTAGAACACAGCCTGGTGTGGCAAAAAGGGTGCTGGCCTGGATGTCAGAAGATGCACGGGCTCCTGGGCTCCCATCAGAGCTGGGACAGTAATTGAGTGAATTTGCCATGTTAGCATTAAAAAGGGACTTCGCAGCCCTGGTCTTGTAGCTCAGCTGTTTAGAGCATCCTCCAAATGTGCCAAGGTAGCCAGGTTTGATTCCTGGTCAGGGTACACACAAGAATCAACCAACGCATACATAATTAAGTGGAACAACAGATCGATCTCTCTCTCTAAAACTGATCGATAAAAGTAAATAACATAATTAAATACTTTTTTTAAAAAGGCACTTCACTTCACTTCTTGGAGCCTCAAATTTCATTGTCTGATAATGGGGAGAGCATCAGCTCAGCTCTCTAAGGGGTTACTGGAAAGGTCAAATGAGCTAAAACATGTTGCACGTGCAAGCACTACCATACCATGAAATACTCACTAGAGTTACCTTTGAGAAAACAGTCACTCCCTGGGTCTGTTTCCTAAGTTGTAAAATGGGAGGTACTTACTTTGCCAGCATAATGATTCAGTATAATCATGCACACAAAGTGCTTAAAAACAGCACTTGGCCAAAAAAAAAAAAAAGTCCCTACTATATGTTCATGATTATTTTTCTTGCTGTTACTATGACCATTATGACCCTTATGTATTTTTAGGTCTGAATGTTTCTTGGAATGAGTTTTATCTTCAAGCTAATGCAGCACTGTACCCAACAGCCTAATTTACATCCAAAAAAATCACATGTGTGGAGGCTGTAGTTCACACCTAGGCCAATCAGCACAGATGAGGACAGCTCTGGTCTCTACAGGTCCACTAGCTCTTCTCTGCCCCACAGCTACAGGCTAGTGCTCTAATGCCCGGTAGCTGTTTCAAAAATATGCCGTGAGCAGAGAGGAAAACAGGTATCAAACATCCTCCACTCTGTGAGGGTGGGTATCTCAGGCCTGCAGAGGACTATGCGCTCTATCTCCCTCCACTTGATTTTTGTATTTTAAGTAATAATGTGTGTTCCTGAAACTTTCTATGTGGACAACACATTACTATGGCAATGTTTTGTTTTGTTTTGAAAGAAAGGAAAAAACACAATCAGTCCCGAGGGCTTCCAGATGAAAAAGTGATCCAATCAGTGAAAACCCATCATGGTTCTGGACCAAAAACAACTTCAAGCACATGTGCAGGAACTCTTGTTATCACTGCCATCCTTCTCACATGTGAAATTCTGAATATGAAAAAAGGATCGCTCAAGAGAACATTTCCAACAAGAAAAATGGACAATTAAGAAACCTAGGTTTCTCAAGTAGTAATTTTAAAGTGCCATTTGTTCGATGGTTTTATTTCTCAAACACAGTGCAAAGTTAAAAGCATACAAAGTACTTCGAGACACTGCTTCCCTATTTTAAACACCCATCGTGAACTTGCTACCAGGCTAGGCTACAGTTACAGCCATAAAAAGGGTTCTTCCCCAAAAAGATATATATATTTTTTAATGTGAAAGAAACCAATTCCAAAGGGAAAATGAAGGAAAGCAATGATCTTAAGAGACAGGAAGAGGCGCACCAATTCTGTGGCAGCTGCAGAGCAGCACAGCCCCGAGGGGTAGGATGCACAGTCACGACATTCATAAGTGACCATGACATTAAGAACAACATTAGTTTTGGGAAAATCAAGAACTGAGAGCTGGGTTCGGATCTGCCAAGGCTGTAATACCCACTGGCAAATGGCCCAGATGTAATCTGTACAAAGAGGAAATGACATGAAGCCTTGCTGAAGCCCTGAGCGGGACAGGAATCCCGAGGAACGTGCTCTCATCACCAGCAACAACACCACTGCCATTTTTCTTTCAAGACAAAAACCGTATTAGAAAAATTTACAACAGAAGCAAAAATGTGTCAAATAGGGAGTTTGTTTTTGCTGATTTCCACAGAACTGTGAGACTCATTTGGGAGAATGGAAAAGTGTCCATTTAAACATGATCATCTGTGACAGTTCAGAACATCTAGCCAGAGACAAAGGAGAAGACACCTACTCTGCTGTCAAAACCTTTTCCCCTCCCACACTGTGCAAGAAACAACTGTGCAGCCCCAACACATTAGCCAGTTTTTAAATTTGTGTTTGATTACTATCCTGCAGATAAGGGACGAGGCTGAATCCACACCACTCACAAACCTTAATTTGGCTGCTCTTCGCATTATTTAAAGTGTCAGTCTTTTCTTGGAGCTAAAATGTTCTAAGTCCAGTACTAGTAGCCACAATCTCTAAAACTCTCTGTGAGAATACACTGTTGGAGGAAAAAACTTACAGTACCAAAAATATGGAAAACCTAGGAGCAAAGTATAGTTCCTAAGAGGAGGTTTATGTAATTGAATTTGCTGGTATAAAATATTTCTTCAAATGGAAGTACATTAAAAGTATTGATAGTTCCTTAAATACACATTAAAGTACATTTAATTATGCCAACATAATTTACTTTTAGGTTGCTGAAAGAAGCCATCTCTGAAAGATGGAGGAAGGTACAGTAAGGCTGGCATTCCTTCTCCTGAGACTGCAATCAAAGTGACATCACTGTCATGAAATCAATGCTTGCAAAATTAGCAAATCAATGCTTAAATGCTTAAGACTTAATGGAATTATCCCATAAATATAAGAAGCAGTTTTTTAAATTAACATAATCATTTTACAGTTCATTTCATAAACCAGTTCTATTGTACTTTTTCTGTTGAATATTTGCTAAAGATATTCTTATGCTGTGAATTTACTACCAGTACACATCAAAACTCACTATGAAAATAACTAATTACACATTTATACCTCCCTTGAGCCCCTCAATGGCATTATTATTACTATCTTACATGTAAGGCAACTGAGGCTGAAAGCATTTACACAACATGCGTGTGCTCAGAACTCCCAGTCTTGGGCTTTTCTCAGTGTCCTTTTTCTACTAGAACTAGGCTTTGATATGCAATCTGCTATTTGTAGCTCACTGGTCACTACCAACAGCCCAGGCTTGGGAAACTACAGGGAACTTTTCTGGTTTTGTTTTGTTTTGTTTTGAATAGGTATTGTTTGAAACCATTCAATCTATTGTACGGTCTTCTTTTACCTTCAGGACAGCAAAGTGGAAAAATTAGGTATAAAGAAGCAAGTGAGGTAGGAGGTGACCAGTTAGTTCTTTAAAATTTCATTTCACTTGCTAGGCTAGAAAAACGTCTTGTAATTACCCCCATTAATTACCCCAACAAATGATTTGGGGAAAATTAAGCAATTAAAATCAGTGCCATACTTAGGGGCCTAACAAAAACTAGGAGGATTTCTCTCAAAGCATTACATATTATTTAATTTAGAAAATGTTCACTGGTGATACCAATACAGGCACAATGTTAGAAAATTCTGGGAAGGTGGCAGCATGGTCTTGGGATCTTCCCAAGGCTCTCCGTAAAAACACAGAGCAAGCAGGTAACAAAACCAAACACCCAGGAACAGCATTACACAAAACTAGGTGATAATCCCCAAAGGCAAGTCAGTGGAGAAACCTTACCAACAGCAAGGTAACCTGCAAGTTATCTGCCTCTGTGGGGAAAAATCATGGGGCATCAATGAGGTGCCTCACAGGCCTGAGAACAGTGAGCTTATATGAGACCAGCAGTGCAGACTGGGAGTTTTGCCCTCTCCAATCACTGGTAAGGACCTGAGATAAAAGGTGTGAAGGGGCGGAGCAGTCTAGACCCCAATAGTCTAAGAAGTCAGAGAGGACAGGGCTCCTTTCCAAGACAGGTCCCACATTGAGGAGAAATTTTAAGAACTGAAATCAAATTTGAGCAGGGTAGAAGTAAGAAGGACGTAGGAATGAGAAAGGTCAAATAAAAGCAGACCAGAAAAATCTCAGAAAGCAAGCCACCATGTTTCAGAACACTACCTGAAAATGACAGAAGGTGGAGCTCTGTGAAGTTAGAACAGCTAGGTGAACCACGCCTATTGATGGAAGGATCTAACACCTATTTATAAAGTCTTGCCACAGGGTTTGAACCTGATTCTGATCACACATCAGGATCCAGCAGCCAATTTGGATGGAATTCAGAGGATGAGAAGTATGTTGAACTGCACTGTAAGGGTACAATCAGTAAATCTACACTGTTGAAAGGTACAGGTCAAAGGTCAGGCTTCTTCAACAGATATCAATACACTGATAAGGGTAAAAAAGGTTGGAGGGGGATTACAAAAGACTTAAAAGACATATCAAATTCTTAAAACTTGCAAGACTAAGCTAGAGTGTCTAGAGAGGCACACTTGAGTGATTAAAACCATAAAGAAAGGCAAGGACTTGGGCCCTGGACTGTTTCCTCCTGGAGAGAACAGAGGAGGCCCTCTCCTTCAGCAGAACAAGCAAAAACATGAGCCTCAGGGACCGGTAACAGAGCCTGGAATGCACACATTGATGGCAGGGCCTCAAGCAGCTTGTCTTAGACCGTGAGGCAATCTTGAAGGTGGAAGCCAACACTAAGATGGTGTAGTGAAAGGCACCAAACTGAGTCGGGCATGATAAGGCCTAAGGCTCTCTTCTAGGCTCCAGAACAGAACAAAGTTCCTGGGCTCACAGAGTTGCTTTCCAGAGAGAAAGATGGACAATAAGCAAACATGGAAATAAATACATAATATATGCCATGAATAAAAATGAATTAGGATATGGAGGATGGAGAGTAATTGGGGTGTGTTTTTATGTTGGGTGATCACGTAAGTCTCTCAGATGACATAGCCAAATGCCTACTGCAGTTCTGAGTCGCAAATTGTATGTCACTGGGCATTTATCTCAGAGAAATGAAAACTTATATCTACATAAATATATGCATAAAGAATTGTATGCATAATTCTTTAATAGCCAAACCAGGAAACAACCCAAATATCCTTCAGTGGTGAATGGTTAAACAAACTGTGGCACATCCATACCATGGGATACTTCTCAGCAATAAAAAGAAACGAACTATTGAACTGAAACACGCAACTTGGATGAATCTCAAGGGAATTGTGCTAAGTGGAAAAAATCAATCTCAAAATGTTACATTCTGTATGCTTTTACTCACAACATTCTTGAAATGACAAAATTATAAAGATAAATAACAGACTAGTGGTTGTCATGGTATAGGGAGCAAGGAGCAAAGGAGGTAGGTGGCTATAAAAGGATGGCATCGGGGATCATCCGTGTGATGGAGATGTATCTTCACCTTAGGATATCTACACATAAACTGCATAGAACTAAATACACGCATACAAGACTGCACACAAAAACGAGTGAAATCTGAATAGGGTTAGTGGATTACATCAACATCAATTTCCTGATTGTGATATTATATTGTACTTATGCAAGAACGTTACCATTGGAGGAAACTGGGTAAAGTGTATACCGGGTTTCTATTATTTCTTACAACTATATGTGAATCTATAATAATCCCCAAAATAAAAAGTTTAAAAACATCTTTTTCTGCAAAAAAGAAAAGGAAAAAAAGGCAAGGAAGTGAGTATTAGAAAAGCTGAGATAGTGCTTACCTTTAGGGAGGAAGGGGGCTGTGATTGCGATGGGACGCATGGCTAAGAAAGTTGTTTTTCTTGACCAGGGTGGTGGTTCCAGAGTGTTCACTTTATAATAATAAATCACTTAATTCACTAAGCTTTAGTGCGTCTTATAATACAAAAGTGTTTTTGTTTTTTTTTGTTTAAGGGTAACCTGACCAATAATGCTGGAGACAGATGGATCAAACCTGATTCTTTAAGAGACGTTACGACTCTCGGTTTAAGATTTTGGCATTAGGTCAAAAATACTGCTCCTTTCCCTTAGCAAAATGTGTCTGCAGCCATTAAAATGATCAATTTAGCAAGGCACATTAAACAGAACAATTCCTTTTAACAGTGGCATATTTCTTTAATATGCTCTGGCTGCCAAAATTATGAGATCACAGGAGGAGTTATCCTCAGCCAAAAGTCCATGAAGAAGAATGAGTAAATGTTTAAATGACATAATTCAGGAATTAATTTGTTTATGTAAAATAATTTTTATTAATAAAGGCTTCCAAACAATGTTTCTAAGTTTGGTTCAGTCCACAGAAAATGAAGAGGGAAATAAAAGTAGAGGGCATCTCCCAGCTCCCCACCTGATGTGAGGCTGCCTGCAACTTAATCAGTGACGACCTCTCCCTATTTCAGTACCGCCCCCCCATCTGTGCTATGCCTAACTTTTTCAACGTATTTTGAGTTAGGATTAAAAATTAACCCAAATCAATAATTATATTTTAAGACTAAGAAGAACACAATCCAGGACAAGAAGCTGTACATTAAAAAGTAACCCAAAGCCTGGTTTCACATGTAACATACTTTTGGAACCCAAATGAGGGAATATAAAGAACTTACTTTAAAAATCTTTTTCAAGCCCTGGCTGGTGTGGCTCAGTGGATTGAGTGCCGGCCTGTGAACCAAAGGGTCGCCAGTTTCATTCCCAGTCAGGACACATGC
Organism: Mormoops blainvillei; assembly: GCA_004026545.1. Taxonomy (NCBI): domain Eukaryota; kingdom Metazoa; phylum Chordata; class Mammalia; order Chiroptera; family Mormoopidae; genus Mormoops; species Mormoops blainvillei. Next base: position 9,736 of record PVJD01010078.1, read on the forward strand.
CTGGGTTGCAGGCCAGGCCCTCAGTTAGGGACCTGTGAGAGGCGACCTCTCATATGCTCTCTCTCTCACACTTCAATGTTTCTCTCCCTATCTCCTCCCTCCCTTCTCCTCTCTCTAAAAATAAATAAATAAAATCTTTAAAAAAGAAATCTTTCAAAATGTTTACAGAGCTGAATAAAAAGGAATTTCTTAACCAGGGTCCACAAGACAGAACATATCTTCTGGCCTTAGCTTGGAAAGAAGCACTTAGCAACAACTCTTCACTATCTCTCAGTGTCTGTTACATACTGCTTTTTATCCCTTATATACCTTTGGGACCTTTATTTTATTTTAATGTACAATTCTTGGTAGCAGTTTTTTCTCTCCTATTTGGGGGGGTGGTTGTCATGTGGTCCAATGGCATTCACTGAATTACTGGAAAGTCATTTCAGTTTCTCTAAAATCTTCCCATGAAACAGTCAATAAGCATGTACAAACACACAGTTATAACAAAAGAAAAAAGACAACCTCTTAAGGGCTTATAAAAGGCTTATCTGCTGTTAAACTTTAATGTCGCTAAATCCTGTATAATCCAATGGACAAAACCACTATGATTTTGTGCTTTTCAAGCCTCTATACACACACACACACACACACACACACACTTTTTGAAGGTAGTAGGTGAGTCTTGCTGGCCTATGTGCATGCCACGCCCTGGGAGCTTACCATAACCGTGCAGTCCTCTGAACCGCTGGCAATGACCTGATCGTTATGTGGGCACCAATCTATGTCAAGCACTGGTCCTGTGTGGCCGCACACTGTAGGGTAGGATTTGTCAATTCGACCAGTCTGAAAGTAGAGAGAAACAAATTTATTATGTAACATCAACGCCACAGAGTGTGTGTTTTCTCAAGTCCATTTCTCCTTTATTACCTCCACCCAAAAGTCTCAAAGGTGTGCATACGGTGACCTTCATATCATTAATGTCAATTAGTAAGAACTGTTAACTTTCATTTCTAAAAACAGTTATTACTGAGGACATGCTAGCAAATTAAGGATCCAAATTTCTAGTATCACAAAGTTTATTTAATCAACTCTATTAAGAGACATAGCGATAGAATACAAAAGTCTTTTACAAAAATATTTTTCTATGATAACCAAATTATAAACTGTATGTTTCTACTATAAAAAAATTGATTATTCAAAATGCAAATGATAACTTTTAATATAATAAGCTAATATTCCTGAATATACAAATTAACAGTTCTGGAAATGAACAGCACCACAAGCAAGCAAAGTTAAGGTAATAAAAAAAAAAAAGCTTTAGCCCTGGCCGGGTAGCTCAGTTGGTTAGTGTGTCGTCCTGATATGCCAAGGTTGAGGGTTCGATCCCTGGTCAGAGCACATACAAGAATCAACCAATGAATGCATAAATAAGTGAAACAACAATTTGATGTTTCTCTCTATCTCCCTCTTTCTCCCACCCACCTTCCACTCTTCCTAAAATAAAATAATTTAAAAAAAATTTTTTTAAATGCTTTAGCTATTGCTTAGGGGCTAAAGGACATACTACATTTTAATGTCTCAGTCTCTCCATCTTCAGTCAACAGAAATGCCAGCTGGACAGTGTAATTAAATTAACATCAACTTAGACAGACCTCACCCATTATACAGTTCCACATCTCACTAAGAATATAATTTTTAATGTTGGTCATAAGTTGCCATCATAATTTGCTCATTTTCTGAAAATATTTCAGTTTTATTTATTATCTATATACCTATCTTTTTATTTATTTATTAAAGATTGCTCATGCTACACATTTGAATCAAGGAAGCTGATCTGGCTTACACCAATTTTATTTTAAACCAGGACAAATGCTGTTATAACAACAGGTGCAAAAGCTACTTCCTTTTTCAAACAGGTTAATGTCAGTCCATGCTGAGGTACCACATGCTCTAACAGCAGGTGAATGAAAAGGAATCACTGCAACACAAAACTGAACCCATTTTTTGTTGTTGATACTCTCTTATTATGGCAAGACATCACAACATTGGGGCAGGCTTCTTGGCATTATTTCAAGATCAATGAATTCTATGATTTTGCCACTTTAACTTGGCATGGAAATCTCCAGAGAAGCAGTATGCTAACGTGCAAAGACCATCAGCTCCAGAGTCAAACAGATATGGTTCCAATGCAGGTTCTACTATTTAAACAGTGAGTGACCTTAGGGAAGTCGTGTAATCTCTCTGAACTTCAGGTCATCATCTGTAAAATGAGTAACAATAATACTTAGGATTACTGTGAGAATTAAATGAAATAATGCTTTTAGGGAAATCATAACTTAGTATTACAATAACTTGTACAAGGGATGTAAAAAATCTAATTATAGTACCTAGAATATAGTAAATATTCAATAAAAAACTGTCACTTATTATCAGTTCTTTGAGCACAGTATGTGGATTTACTCCATCCTTCAGAATTACAAACATGTGTTACTTGTGTGCTTTTAGGGACCAGTGTGCCAAGTGCTGGAGCTCCAGCAGCCAGCAGCACAGTGTTGTCCTGGACAGGTGTGGAGCCCAGGACGAGGAGAGACGGCACTGAGTGCAGCCTGAGACGTGCTCCACCAGGACAGGCACGAGGGTGGCAGGAACACACACAGGAGGGCATTCAACCAGGGTGTCACAGTCTCTGGGGAGGTTTCCTACAGAGAAAGGGTAGTTCTAAGTTTAGGTATGAAGGTGGATAGACCTGTCTACAGACCTCCGGCCTGCGTTTTTCACATGCTTCCCGCCCCCTTTCTCTTGCAAAACTAATTAAATCCACTTTGAATCTCCTGAATTACATCCCCCAAAAAGGAACTCAAAAAAGAAAATGTCAGTGAACAAGCACAATATTATACAGAAGCTGGGTGTTAATTATAAGAGAAGCCACATGGCTCACATACAGCAAAGCACCAATGGCTGAGAACCAGACTGTCTGGGCAGGAGTTGTGGCCCTGGCATTTTCCAGCTCTGAGGTCCTGGACAAATTACTTCATCCCTCAACCTCAGTTCCTCACCTGTGAAATGAGAACATTACTGTATAGTTCATTCTTTAAGAGTTGATGTGAGGATTAATTGAGACGATCAGCGTCAAGTATTTACTTGGTATTGAAGTGCTCAATAAATGTTACTCAAAATGTAACTGCCAGAACCCACTCTACCACAACCCTGACAGTCTCTTTCCTTAACAAAGAAACTGTTACTAAGCAACTAAGCTACGTGGTTTTACCTAATTCCCTTTTTACATCCTCACAAATACCAGGAGTACTCCACTCCCGGAGCTACTACCCCAAGTAATGTTCTGTTGCTGAAGCTGCTGGTGGTGGACTCACAGGTGTCATTTTATAATATTATTAATATATTACTGTATAATATTATTATTGTTATTTAAACTATAGATAGTTACTCTTCTGAATGTGTGGTATTTCATAATTTAAAACATTCTGAGACAGGCAGGCCAGGATGAGATCTAACGCACATTTAAATGGACATTCCAGAGAGAGAGAATAAAAAGAATGGAAACTGAAGAGATAATGGCTGAGAATTTTCCAGGTTCAATTAAAGGCATAAGTCTTCAGATTCAAGAGGCACAAGTCCCAAGTAGAGTAAGTAAAAATAAATTCACATCTATTGGCATCCTAATGCAATTCAGAACACTGAAAACAAAGATAAAGTCTCAAGAGTAGCCATAGAGGGAAGACAGATTACCTACAGAGAAAGTAATTAGACTATCTGTGGGCAGATTTCTCAAAAGCAATTACAGAAACAAAGACCCGGAGGGGATATAAAAATATACACCGGGTAGCTATACTAGAACAAACAGACTTTACAGTAAAATGCATTATTAAAGATTAATGTCACATTTTAACATTTAAAGAAACAATTCACAGGGAAGCTACAGTCACTCTGAACTTTAAACTCATCTAACTACATAGCTTCAAGGCTATTAAAGCAAAAACAGACAAAATGTGGACTAAGAAATGTCCAAACCTGCAGAGAATTTTTATGAGTTTATTTTAGCCAAATTGACATGTCAGGAAGCAAGATCTCAAATGCTCCAGAGAATGCCAGTTTTGCAGTTTTTATACATTTGGAATTAAGAAGGGAACATAAGGGACATTACTTGGATGTGGGAGAAAGCCAGGAGGGAAAGCTCTATGACTGGATTACAGGACAGTCACAAGATCATGTTAATCATATGGTTGATGCTTCTGAGGAGTCTGAAAAAGAGGCATTTAAAATGTGTTTACACAGATGTACAGAAACAATGGACAGGACTTGAATAAGGAAAGGACATCTCATTACCAGGGAAGTTAGACCTGAGGCATGACTACCCACCATGATCTGCTCAGTTAGGAATTATGATCAGATCTCCCTATGAGATTATCTTTGGTTAGATTTATTAGCCCCTTTTTTCTCCACAAGAACTATAAGAAGAACTTATAAGGAGAACTTAAGAGATTTTAATATATATTTAAGAGATTAAGCAGACAGACAAAATTAATATAAATATAGAAGACAAACAAAAGTAACGAGCTGGATCTAACGAATATACACAACCTTGTAGCCAACATTTAAAATACACATTTGTTTCAAGCAAACATTAAACATTTTTTTAATGATTAGGACACCACAAATCTCAAAAAGTACCCAGAAATCAATATCCTGTAGAGCATGCTCTGAGTCTAATGCAATACAATTAAAAACGGAAAAATATAAACCAAAAATCTCTGATGCATCTAAAAAATTTTAAATATACCAAATAATTCACACAGAAAATTATAATGGCCAATAGATGTTTAAACTGGTAATAAATACATGCCTGCGATACTGTGATTTATAAGATATTTGGTCTTCATCCACAGTTTCTGTTTCACAGCTCCCAAAACACTTAAAATTTCCTAAATGTTGAGAATGATAATGGTGTCTTTTGTTATGCCAATGAGGTGACTTTTGGAGCAACCAAGGATGGGGACTAGTCCTCAGGAAAACCAACCATGTGATTAAAAGTTTGGAATTTTCTGTCCCACCCACTGACCTCTGGAAAGGGGAGAAAGGCTGGAGATTTAGTTTAACTGCCAATGGCCAACAACTTAGTCCACCATAACTACGTAATGAAGCCTCCATGAAAACCCAGGAAGAGAGCAGATTGGTCTCTTGAGGAACACTTTCCATGCCATCATGCCAGGCCCCAAGCTCCACAAGGACAGAAGCTCCTTCACTGGGGACCTCACCCTATGTATCTGGCTATTAACTCATATTCTTTAATATCCTTTGTAATAAATCTGTAATCTTGCGAGTAACGGAGTTTTCCTGAGTTCTGTGAACCATTCTAGCAAATTAATCAAACGCAAGGATGGGGTCCTTGGAATATCTAATTTGTGAGTCAGAAGCACAGGTAACAACCAGGACTTATGACTAGCATCTGAAGTATGTGTTAGAGGAGGAGGGTAGTCTTGTAGGACTGAACCTTTAACCTGTGGAATGTGATGCTATCTCTGAGAAGATAGTATCAGAACTGTGTTGAATTCTAAAACATCCTGCTGGTGCCTGAGACTTGCTTGTTGGTGTGGAGAAGCCTACATGCACACATAGAAATTGGGTCTGAGAATCCTTTTCAATGACCTATCAAAACTTGTAGGATATAGCTAAAATAGATCTTAGGAGAAATTTTATAGCTTTAAATGTATATATGAGAGAAGACTGAAAATTAATGTTAAGCATTTAACCCAAGAAGTTAGAAAATAAATAAGAGTAAATGAAAAGAACATAAAATTGAGAATTAATGAAAGAAAATAAAAAACCAAATCAACAAAATCAGATATGGAAGAAAAAAGGCACAAACACGAGGAGTAAAACAAGGGACATAATACAAATATGGTAGAAAGTCACATGATATGAATGAATATACTAGGAATAACATTTCATAATAAATTTGAAAACTCTAGATGAAATAAGCAATCTCCTAGATAAACATCTAACTTATCAAAACTTTTTCGATAAATAGAAAACCTGAACAGCCCTGGCTGGTGTGGCTCAGTGAACCAAAGAGTCACCAGTTTGATTCCCAGTCAGGGTACATGCCTGGGGTGCGGGCCAGGTCCCCAGAAGGGGGCACACGAGAGGCAACCACACATTGTTGTTTCTCTCCCTCTCTTTTTCCCTCCCTTCCCCTCTGTCTAAAACTAAAAAATAAATAAAATCTTTAAAATAATAAGTTAAAAAGAAAAGAAAACCTGAACAGAACTATAACCATAAAGAACCAGTTAAGTATAATTGCACACACTCCCATAAATCAAGCAGTCGCTAAATACCAAAATCACTAGGACCAGCTGGTTTTACAGGAGAATTTTACCAAACATTCAAACAAATGTTCCCAGAAAAGAGAAAAAATAAGAGTGCCACTGAACTCACTACATAAGGAATGTACACCTTGATACCAAAAGACAGTATAAAGAAGAGAAACTTAAGTCTATGCTAACTCCCCTCAAAAAAAAAAAAAAGAAAAAGTAAACCAAATTCAGCAGTGTGGGTTGGTCTCAAAAAACTTAAGTGAAAGGGCAAATTGCGGACTGGGAGAAGATATATATGCAATATATAGACCTGACAAAGTCAACAGCAACCTCACAGAATGAGGGGCAAATGATACGGGCAGAGAAATCACAGGGAAGGAAACCTGAAAAGCCGATAGATGTATGAAAAGATAACCTCATTGGAATCAGAGAACTGCAAATTAAAACAATGAGGTAACACTTTATACCTATTAAAACTGGCAACAATTTAGAAGTCTAAATACAAGTGCTGGTAACTACATTGGGGAAGAGGAACTCGTAGCTGATCACAGGAGAGACTACCCTACCACGCCCTTTTGAGAGCAATCAGGAAACAGCTGGAGGTGAAGATGCCCACCCCTCAAAAGTTCACTTCTAGGCGGTCTGTGAGAGAAAAGCCCCGTCTTTTGCACAAGAAAGATTTTAATTGCAACACTGTTGGGAAGAGTGGGAAAAACAAAACAACCGGAAGCAATTTAACTGCCCTTTGGTATGGGAATAAATATCATATAAAAGTTTAACACACACAAAATAATAACTCTGTTTAGATATATACACGTGTAATGGAAGTATAAAAATATGATACATACCAACTTTGAGGAAACAATTACCTCTGGGGAAGGAGAAAGAAGTAAAGGGGAATGGTATTTTAGCTACATCTGCTATGTTTTATTGTTTTTCAAAAGGAGATATGAAACAAACATGGCAAAATATTAACATCTGTTTAATCTTGGGGGTGAGTACATGTGTCCTATTATTTTTCTGTTTGTTTGATTGATTTGTTTCCTTTCTTTTTAAAAGATTTTATTTATTTATTTATTTATTTATTTATTTATTTATTTATTTATTTTTAGAGATGTGGGATGGGAGGGAGACAGGGAAAGAAACATCGATCAGTTGTCCATCCCCCGCCATGTCCCCAACAGGGGACCCGGCCTGCAACCCAGGCAGATGCCCCAACCAGGAATCAAAGTAACCTTCTGATTTGCAGTCCAGTGCTCAACCCACTGGGCCACACCAGCCAGGACTGTTTCCTATTTTTTAAAAAAAATAATAAAATAATAAGGTTGAGAAACATCAATGTCTTGTTTCTAATTTTGCATTTTTAAACAATCTTTACTCTCAAGGAAAAAAGTTTTTCTATCTGAATTGTTTTATTTTATCCCAGAGACTTTGCATTCTTAGGTTCTCCCCAGCAACCCACATCTGGCATCTTGATGGTAAAGTACTGAATTCTGAACTTCCAAGGACACCAAATAATTTTTTTTCAATCTGGGCTAAGAGCTTTTGCTCAGACATAAAACAATTTTGAGGGAAATCTGGAAGTGTTAATACTAGTTGTTCTTAATTATAAACTGAGAAGCTTACTAAATGACTTTTTTAGGTTAAAATTAAGCAACCCTGGCTAAAAGTTAATAGCTGTTAACCAGTATTTGTAAGTCAAGTAAGATATCTGAAAATAGTAATAAAGCATTTCTGCTGTTCTCAACTCAGCCCCAACAAGTCTCTAGCATAAAAGCACTAAAGAGTCCAATGTTTTCATGGGAATTTGAATGTTATTTAAAGGGCAACTACCATGTATTTCCCTCCTTTCTATGGAAAACAAATAGTAACAACAACAACTAATACTTTAGAGTGCTTGTGCTACATGTTAGAAACTGTTTGAAAGCCCTTACATCTTCATTCTCACAAGTACTTTTATGATACAGGGACTTTATTATCCCCATTTTCTAAACAAGGAAACTGAGGCACAGAGAAAGTCAAGAAGCAGAGAGCTAAAACATCATTAGATTTCTATAGGGAAAGAAATTTCCACTAGGCCATGGGAATGTGAAAAAGGCACTAAACTAATGCTAAAATTATCGGCCGCTGGTCATCAGAAACAAGAAGTTGATAAAAAATTATATCCTGCAAACAGCTGCTTCCTCCAGTTGTGACATCATCATAAATCCTTACAACAAATAAAACAGGGAATGTAGAATCATGTCGCAGCACAACAGAAAGGGAATTGACTAAATGCTTGAGAGTGGAAAGGAACAAAAAGGAGATGGAAGTATGAGAAAACTGGCATTTTAAAAGTATACTACATTGATAGTTCTACATGCAGGATGCTCACAACACACAGTCAAGTATCAACTATCTTGCTTTCAAAGGCTTATATCTCTCCATCCTTTCTTATCCATAACAAAATCAAATTTTTTTAAAAAGCACAACATAGTTCCCTCAATGAGTATATATTATTAAAAGGGCAGAGCTGGGCAATTATCAGCTGCTGCTCAACTACACGGAAGCTGAAGGAAACCATACAATAATGGCCTTATATGGTAAACATGAGGGCACATCATTTCTGAAAGACATTTTGCACTAGGATCTAAATGAGAATGCATTTCTCATTCAGACCCATAACATAGCCTCATTTATCATCCAGTTAACAGACCAAGGAATCCATGTCTAATTCGCTAGACTTTGAAGGACCATCCAGAAAGACATCCATCCACTGAAGTCACGGTGACAACACAGCTTATCTGTACCTCTCAGTAGCAAATTTAAATGAATGCTGAGGCTGGAAGGAAGGTTTACAAGAATTTAATGCCTGCTTTTAATCTTTTTTTTGACTAATTGGTGATATTTTAAGAACTATCCATCGATTTTCCAAGGCTTATGTATAGAATAATCTCATTTACTAACAATCAGTCCACTGTTTCATTGGGGATGTGCCACCTCTGTTGCATCACCTAGAACAGCACTGCTTTTCTAGCACGGAAATGAACATGTAGCCGAGAATAAACAGTTAGCCATTTAGACCTCCCACTTTAAACAAAGTTTTTTACTTATTGATTACCTACCAGTGCCAATCACATACCATAGGAGACCTTTCATTGTACTACTTTGGCTAAAACTCCAAATGGTGGGCATTGCCAGCAAGTCAACTCAAGTGGTAACAATGACCAACATCAAGGTCCCCAAAGGCTCTGGCCCAGAGTCCAATTCAAAACTTGTGGGACATTAGTGAAATAGGTCAGGGCACTAGCTTACAGTCATTATCTAAAAGATCCAATGGCCCGCCAAGGGCCAAGCAACATGAGCCCCAGGGAAAATTCCGCCTCCAAAGTCTGCGTACAGCTGGCACAAGAGAGAGGTGTGACAGCACAATTTCCATGTGGCTGGCCCGAGCTGAGGCTGATGGCTCTGACGTGTTCCAGCAACCTTCACAGTGGCAGAAAACTTCCTAGACCCCAGCACTGTCATTTGCTTTAGGTTTGGGGAAAGTCCTCAAACATGTCCAAGCAGCAAAAAAAACCCCACAAAACTCAGCAGAGCTCCTAGAGACTGCTGCTTCAACTAAACCCACAGAGTTAGGCAACACTTTCCTCCGATGGGCATTTTTTAAAAAAGTATGGGGTGGGGGTTGCGGTGCGTGAAATAGGAATTTAAGCATCAGTCGATACATAACTTTATATAACTCTCTAAGAAGGAATGTTCGTAATTTTAAATAACTTTGCAAAAACATTCCTCCTTAGGCAAACAAAATTCAATGTAATTCTCATGAAATATTCCTAGTCCTAAGGATATTTGCACCAATTTCAATGGAAAACCCACATGGCTCCCACTTACATGTAACAGTGTGTCTTATTTCTCACATCTCATTTCAAAAAAGAATCCATACTTAAGGAGTGCACTCATCCTACATGCCTAGGCCAGTACTGTGCAATCAACACATTCTAAATATAGACTAACAGACATGTATGGAAATCTTCTCACAGTTATGTTTCTACAAAGGAGTTCCACTCTGGGACGTGGTTTTAAAGGAACTGATGGTGTATTACAGATGTACCCGCAGACATTATAATGTACCCAAACTCTCAAAATTCAACATTGGGATGCTTCCAATTGACCTATTCATTATGTTATATTAAAGAGCATTCAGAATGATTATTTCTTAACGTAAGAGTGGCCCCTCACATGATAATTGTTTTTGATCCACACTTTAGCTTGTTCAATATTAGGTTGAAGATATTACTAAACTGGTGCTAAGGAGAGTCAATATAATGATCATTGGTTCCTTCGAAATGTAACACATTGTTAAAGCCACACACCACTACCCAGGTAGTCTTACTCTTTCTCAAAACTAACATGTTTTCATAAAGCTAATAAACTCTTGACCTGGCTGGTGTGGCTCAGTGGATTGAGCGCCGGCTTGTGAACCAAAAGGTCGCCGGTTCGATTCCCAGTCAGGGCACATGCCTGGGTTGTAGGCCAGGTCCCCCGTAGGGGGTGTGCGAGAAGCAACCACACATTGATATTTCTTTCCCTCTTCCTTCCCTTCCCCTTTCTCTAGAAATAAATAAATAAATCTTTTCTAAAAAGCTAATAAAGTCCCATGATGATAAAAAGTGACATACATTAATTTTATCAGTCAAATCAAATATTACCCTTTAAGATGCTCAAGGTATTCCACACACCATTTCTTTCTAGCTCACAGTCTGGAGCTGAACACAGGAGCCAAGGACCTTCCAGGGTGCTGGGTTCTGGCTGCTTTCTCTGCCGTCTCCCTTACCTAGGCCCCAGCTCGGGCAGCTCGCCAGCACTCTCCCAACTTCTAATTTACAGCCATCTTCTTACCTAGCCACTTTATAACCCATTATTATAATCTCTGTTTGTTATCCAGACTGATTACACCACCCTCTGATGTAAGGGCCTAAATAGCCCTACCCCATCCTGACTCAAGGAACAAGGTATAAAGATTTTCCAAACTGTTCATCCCCACCTTATATTCATAAAAGTTTTCATTTTAGGAAAAAATGCTAATCAAAATCACTTTATATGCCCAAATTTCAAAAACTTTATCATACTATTCCTAAATTAGATCTTTTCAAAGACAGTGATAACTCATTACTGGCCTTGGTGTAATACAATAAGAATTTCTGAACTCCCAGCAAGGATAATGGTTTAAGTCAAACATGTGCTCAGAAGCAAAGGGAAAGTTTCCAGCCCAGGCCTCAGGGCTCCATTCACACTGTGCAGAGTTCAAAGGAGTCACAAAAGGATGTCTATTGAAGTGGGTTTTCCTTTTTATTCAATTTCCTTTTTCTTGTAACAGTATTATTTATGTGGATACGTGCTCTCTGTTGAAATCTCTTAAGGCCCTGTTGCCCCACAGGGAGGAGCTATAGTGACTGTGGTCCAGCGACAGGGGAGAAGTGGCTCAGATAAGGACACAGGAACTTCTGCAGCAGACCATAAAGACTGATGCATGTGATACATGACTTGTTGACAGGGTGGTCACTGAAAATGACAGCTCGTGGCCCAGGAGTAAAACATTCTGAGCAGGTTTTACTTTAAATGAACCAGAAACACCAACCTAAGAGAAGGTGCTCCGAATTAAAACATACAGATTGGGTTACCCAGTCCTGTAAGCTAAGCTACGGACTTAAGCTGCCAGGGAGGGGCAGTGTGGTTCTGCAGGGACCTCACCTGCCGGCGAGTAAAAAAAAGGAGTCTGGGCACAGTGAAACTCCAAGCAAATCTTTTCGCCTTCGTGGGTTCTCTCTACAACTGGCTTCAGTATCAAATAGGCCACTTTTAAGAACCTGAGGGAAGTTACTCTAAAACGATGGTTATTTTATTGTCAGAAAGTACAAAAGTAGAAGAGTTAAAGCCTCCTTAACCATGTCTAAATTCACAATAGTGACCAGAAAAGTTATATTTCCTAACTTCCTGACTTAACAAAAAAAATGTATGAAGTAAAAACCTCATCATTGCAGACGAGTAATTTCATATGATATTTCCAGTCTGAGAACAAAAAACTAGGAACCCAATATGAGGTAGAACCAAGTCAAAATAAAATTCAGCTTCAAAGAAAAGCTGAAAAGCACAAGAACTATCGATGTAAGGACAAATACCAAAAATTAAAACAAAGCATTCGGTATCAAATTAGAAAGGAGAGCGCGTGGTTGCCTCACCCCTCACACTGAGCAAATGACACTGGAGACAGTCTCTCCTGGGACCCTCTGAGAAGGATGAAGGGCTCCAGGGCTCCCCCTTCCAAGCCCAGCTCTGCATTGGTTTGCCCACAAGCCTCAGAATAAAAATCCATCCTCCTTGAAGTGGAGATGAAAAACAGAAAAAATTACAACTATTTTAAGTAAATGCCTTGGGCTCCGCCGCTGAGGCAGTTCACATCTTGCAGCAGTGGTTGTAACACAAGGCAGCGGTTGTAAACAAGCAGGAGGACGGGAGTAGAGACCCAATTCAGTAGCCTGTATCGTTTACTCTTGACTTACAGCTCAGCCAGAAAAGAAACCCAAGTCTCCGCTCCTCTGAGAGCACCAGCACGTGCTCCCAGCTCAGCCTTCCCTGCACTCAACTCAGGTCCCACCCCTAACTAACACTGATATTCAACTTGTTAGGAACAGAAAATTTGCTACCTATGGCTAGAAGGTGGCTCCTGGACAAATCGGGACCGCAAGAATTTAAACCTTGAGTCTATTTCAGAGTAATCTGTAATGCAGGAACCTTTTCTTCACTGCGTTCCCAGACTTGGGCTGCTGTTTAGACGCTGAGGGCTTCTGCTGGCAGCACTTGCCTGTGTGCTCTGCCCAGGCTCAGCCTCCAGAAAACCAGGAAAGAGTTAAATGGTCTTTGCACTTGACTCAGTGGCTTCCCTTCACCACACACTCCCAGATCCCACCATTCTCTGAGCTGCTGTGCAGCCAATCAAAGCAAAGGAAGGAAATTATCCTGGCCAGCTGACAGCCCCAGAGCTCTGATGGCCATATATGGTAAAAACCACTGTCAGAGCCCTGTCAAGCCTGCGGCCGCTGCTGTGGACATATCAGTGAGCTGCAGCAGTCTGAGACGCCGGCCAAGGAAACGCACAAAGGGCAGGCTGCCTGCTCATCTCCAGGGGAGGAGAGAGGGGAAGGGAGGGTGGACGCCGTCATCTGCCAGGGCACACTCTGAGTCACTGTCACTCACTGTAATCAAAAATAGCCGCAGGGTACATTGTGAGGTTCCTTCTGCCAGGACTCTGTGCTCCATTGTTAACTGAGGTTGAGTAAAGCGTCCCCCCCTCCCCCCCATCCACAGCAAGACTATGGAAAACAGAGTCACTGGGAGAATATGAAAAGGCCCTTCTGTGGCACTTCATGTGGTAATGAGGCCATGCAGGGCTCACTCCTGTGGCTGGCAGCTCGTGACATTATTTGGAAAGTCATTGTTCTGCACCTGGTGCCCTCCCCCTGCATCCTCCATCCCCCACACACATACCCCCTGCCTCCCAGCCTTTCACGGCCCACACTGTTGACAGTTTAAGGTGTTCAGGGCATCAGACAGTTTCTACTTCAGAAGGCACTGAATGGGCATTCCGGGACACATCAGGACACTGACAATGAATAAAATCCCCTGCCCACAACACCAAAGCCACCATGGGCCAAAAGCCCACATCCATACAAAGGGCTACTGGCATTGCTGCCCTTGTCCAAGTGGAGCGCCGCTATCTGTGGGAATGGAAACTGCCTGTTAGCAGTGGAGAGTGGGGGGTGCAGCCAGTGCAGATCCAGCAGGTGCCGGTTAAAAGCACCATCGGGAGACTGCCTTTCCTTTTGAACCGGTCCATGAAAGAAGGCAACTATCGCCACGGCGTCTGGCACTTATGAAGCCCTCAAAAATGTGAACTGCTGCGATTTCATCATCGCTGCTGTTGCCGCACAAGGCATAGTACAGACAGACAAAGTACTTTCCAAGCCTTAAGACAATTTTCTGAGCTGACAGAATCAAAGCCCTGACAAGCTAGTGTTTTTGTTATTAAGTCTTCTAATCCCAGAGAAAGATGCAAAGGATTAAGTGTCAATTATACTGCAGTTTCTATACAAAAAAAATCTTTCACACTCAGTGGGAAAAAATGTTAATCAAAAATATACATGTACAAATCAAATAAAGACTCAGAGAACCTAAGTTCTAATCCATGAAAGACCCACAGCTCTGGGCAATCACTCAATTTGAGTTTCAATTTCTGCAGCTGAAGAACAGAGGTAGGACAGCAGCCCTGCAATATTCAAAAACTCAGACACTGTCTAGGTAGGGGGCCCTCCAAAAATATTCTGATGCCATTTTGGAGTTCCATTTTTAAGACTATGACACGAAGTCATTATCCTTTCTTGAAGCTGATACAGAGGAAATGTGCAATGTTGTTCCAGTTATAACAATAATCCAAAAAATGAAGAACAGTGCTTATTCTGGTCCTCCTCTATAAACAATCACGGAAACACCAATTTTGCACTATTTACAATGGATGAGAAGGGGAAAAAAGAGCCAAGAAATATGATCTTCTACCAAAAAGCTATCCTTCAGCTCCTCTTAATCGCCATCCAATCAAGCACCCCATTTTTCCAATACTAGGACAGTCTCTCTAAATGCCTAGAGAGCCAGGCATGCTGAGGAGGAATGTGGCTCCCCCCTTACTCTTTGCCCTCCCAGAAGAGAGCAACTCTCCTAACTCGTCCATTCAGTGAGTTGGCTGGGCTCCCCTACACACAGGAGAAGCCTGAATACCAATAGAATCTCTCTGTGATGTCTTCCTTGACTTCTGAGACTCAGTTGGAACTCATCTCTCATCACTGTGTCAGAACACTTTATGCACATACAAAGCTCTGCACTGGAGAGGTCAAGGTCAACTGTTATCAAAGCTTGTTCAGAGCAAGAACACAGCACAGGTCATGGCACAGAGCAGATGCTCAAATGTCTAAGGAATGAGTATGTGAATGAATCAATGTGATTTTTTAAAAGCACTGTTTTAGATTTCACTAAAGCTTAAAAAACACTTCGCTCTTTACATATGCTCTAGTAATATTATTGACAATACTTTTAAAAATAACCTTTAAATTAAAATAATCTGCCCTGGCTGGTGTGGCTCAGTGGATTGAATGCCGGCCTGTGAACCAAAGGGTCGCAGGTTCAATCCCCAGCCAGGACACATGCCTGGGATGCGGGCTGGGTCCCCAGTGGAGGATGTGCAAGAGGCAACCACACACTGATGTTTCTCTCCCTCTCTTTCTCCCTCCCTTCCCCTCTCTCTAAAAATAAATAAATAAAATCTTTTAAAAATAATAATGTAATAAGTTCATTATAAAGCATTTTGAAAAAAGTACAGGTATTATAAAGAAGAAAATAAAAATCCCCTTTAGACCCACCATCAATCTTAACATCCCAGACTTGCTCCCAAAAACCAATAATGTGATTTGAAGTTATATATGAGACAGTGACTATGACATGTACACATTTTTTCAGGTTACATGACAGTATCATGAAACATAAGGATATTGCCATATAACAAATTTCTCTTGCTCTTGTACAGAATTCACCAATTATTCATTTAAGATTTATTTTAAAATGTTGTGTATCTATATGTATTTATCTATTTACATAGATTTTTGTCTTTTTAAGAAGTGGAAAGAGTGCTTAAACCTACCAGATGCGGGTCAGCTTTAGCTCAAGCAGTTACTTTGTCATGGCAAACACTAGTCCTATCAGGTGGCCTTTTAGGCCACTGTGAAGTACTCATTTATTTATGCATTATGTGACCTAGCATTATGCATCAAGCATGATATTCTGAGAATACATGTATAAGTTATCAGTTGCTGCCTAACTCTAAAACTTAGCTTCTTAAAACAATAAATTTATTATCTCACACAGTTTCTGAGAGTCCCAAGTACAAAAGCAGCAGTTATCTGGGTGGTTCTGGCTCTGGGTTCTCATGAGTCAAGGTGTCGGCCAGTGCTACAGGATCCACTTTCAAGATGGCTCACTCATGTTTAAGTTGGTGCTGGCTCTTGATGATACGTCCTGTGGGCCTCTCCACAGAGCTGCTTGGAACATGGGGGCTCCAACAGAGACAAAGTGGAAGACAATATGCTTTTATAACCTAGTTCCAGGGTCAAACTCCACCAGCTGCAGTATATCCTAATGGTTACACAGTCAGCCCCATTTAATGTGGGAGGGAGCCACACATCATGGGCATGAACACAAGGAGGTAAGAATCACTGGGGGATGTCTTGGAGGTTGCTACTATAACAGAGTAAGACCAGGTTTTGAAGAAGTTGTTACCAAGAGCTACCAATCAAACAGCCATCCAGTTTGTGTCCTCCATTCAAATGAACATGAGGAGATCAAGAGTATGTAATTCTAACTGCTTTCCCCTTATCTGTTAAGTAACAAAGAAAATAGTTATAATACAATGTGATACTGCAGCCTGTGGTATTAGTAGCATGGACAAGCAGCTAAGAGAACCCAAAGAATGATTTCCACTGTCTCAGTGAGTTAGAGGTAACATGCGAGTTGGACACTGAAGTTAGAGGAGACACTCAGAATACTGACTGAAATGAATCAATATTTCTTCCTCAATAAATATGGCAGAAAAATCTCTAAAGCAGCATTTTGTGCGAGAATTAAGTCCTAATGCCCTAAGGCAGCTGCTATAAGTAATTAATTAATTTCTTTCCTATGCATCTTCGAAGGCATAGCTACATCCCATCCTTGAGGGAACTAAGAAAATATTCATTGAAGTGATTTCCTTAGGGCTAAATTTTTCCACAAAACCCTAGTTAAAACTACAAAATGAAATGAAAAGATAGTTCACAGATGTAAATACAGCAAGATCTCAAATATTCCCACACACAGTTCCTAAAATAAATGGCAGAAACGTAACTGTATATAAGGTATAGAATTTATACAGCTACACCAGAGAAGCTAGAAGGAGAGAAGGGATAGTGACCCAAAAGGTCAACAGAGCCCTGGCCACACCCATCCCATTAGGGCCCATAGCAGAGCTGCTCTCCAAGGCAGTTAAAGAGAGGATGAAATTAGCCATCACTCCAATACACCCAGGGCAAAACAGTCAAGGGAGAAAGGAAGAAAGAAATTAGGGAAGATAAGAGTCCTCCAATTTGCATTCTCCATCCAAGTGACTGTTAAGAGATCAAGAGCATATAATTCTAACCAGCTCCTCTCACCTGTATTTGTTGAAGTTTAGGATCTACAGGTTCACTGTGACCTGAAGCTCTGGTGCCTGTGTGCACGTGCACCTAACCACAAACACTGGCATGTCTGAATGTCCCACATGATTCACAACAGGGACAGGAATGCCTCAGTCCCACATCACGAGTGTGGCTACTCAACACAGGAGAGGTCTGTTCCTGACCACGTGGTAGAGTGCACAGGGGGCTGGGACAAGGCAGTTTATGCAGTTGTGGGAAAAAAACTCCTATAGTCAAAGCCACAAAGCCAACTTCTGTTTAGTAAGACTGCCATATTATTCAGCCTCTGAAAGAACAAAGAATAAGAAAATGTACTAAGCCACACCTTGAAAAGTCATGACAGCATGGCATGCCATAGCTTGAAGGAAGCATTACAAAAGAGATCCTGAATCACACATGCTAATCTCAGCTGCCCCACCTTGGAGTTGAGTGCTTCCATATTCCTCTGGCAGTGACCTCTTAAAATCCTGCTTTCTCTAATAAAAACTTTCTAACAAAAACCTCACAAACCATACAGTTAAAATAAGCATACGTTCATTCCTAAACTTACATCTTGCTGTGTAGGTGTTTTAATGTTATTTGTCCCTACTACTCTCTCCATTTTTTAAGTCCTGAGACACAGAGACCATGATTCTCCCAGACTCTAACCACAAATCTCATGAAGTTGTAATAATAAGCCCTAATTCCTGCTAACACTAACTAGTTCTGAAGAGAAATTCATATAGGACCATTTTTTAAATGGGAGCCTTTCTGAAAGTATCACGATACATCTTAAGATCAATAATGTATATTTAATATTAATATGGACACAGAGCGATGGCATCACCAAACTAACCTGCCTGTCTAGAGTCCTAAATAAATAAATAAACAAACAAATAAAATAAAATAAAATAAAATGAAATGAAATGGTGGGGGGAAACTTACCAGAAGTCTCTGAGAGAGTTATTAAAAACCATACCCCTAACTGAAAAATAAAATTAAAAAAAATACCCATCTCGGAAAGTTCATGTTTAGGGTAATCCCAGACGCTATCGACAGATACTGGAGCCCAATATACACCCTAGAGAGTCATTTCTTGTGATCTTGATTTAAAGCATCACTTCATATTATACGTGGGAATTTGATTTTTCTTCACTTTTAAACAAAAGCGGCACCTCATTATTTCAAATAGCGGCAACTATTTCAAAGTTGCTAAAATACTGAAGTTGTAGGAATCTCTTCTCCAGGGCACAGCCCTACATTAGGATTAATGAGTTCCCCATGTACTTGGGGCTCCCACCGTATTTATCCTCCAAGGCTGCTAAGAGAAGACAAGCACCTCAGTAGCAGCAGTCTTCTAGAGGAGACTAGGAAACTGACCGCAACGAAAACTAGAGGCAAGTGCTCCTGGAGGGCAGAGATGCTGGCAATCAGGAGACCCTGGGTTTACACACGACCCAACCAACTGAACACGTGTGAATAGTCAAAGACAATGAAAGACTTTGTATTGTATAAACATCTGTAAAAATGTAAAACTTATGGCACTTATTCAAAGGTAGATAGGTACCCACAGGGCAGTCAGCAGATAGAAATGTAGTAGGTTTCCTGACAATATGGAACATAGTTCTAGTTTCTAGCAGCTACCGATGCCCAGTTTAGAGAATAACTAGTCAAGAAACATGGTCTCAGGAAGAAAAGAAAGGGGAGTGTCACCTGAGACTTTAGGGCTTGTGGGCTAGGCCCTGCCATCACAGCCGATCCTTCCAAAGGCTCCTAGCACAGAACCGTCTACAGGGCCACAAGACCACTCTTCCTTGTGGGCTCGGCCTTGGCTTTGGTGGGAAAGAAGCTACTAGTAAAAAGGCATCTACGTTCCAAAGTTATGTGCTGGCACTAAGGAGGGGGAAGAAAAGGAACCGCAGTGTGACTTTGGCTAATTTTGGGTACCAAACCAGCTGTATTAGAAATCAATTTATAACTGAGAACCATAGGAGAGTCACTTCTGAGATTATCTACAATTTCCAAGGCGGAAAAATCACTTTTATATACAGCCCCTCATGTTACAGATAGAGAAATGGAAAAGCAGGACAGACCGAAATATCCATGTCCCACTATAAGTTAGTGGCTGAGCCAGGTATAAACCCCTGCTCCTGGCTCCCCAGTTCCTGACATGTGATCTTTCCTCTATGCCACACTAAGAGCCAAATACACGAATACACAAAAATCCCACACAATACATGTAAATCCATTGACTGTAAAAGTCAGTAACCCCAAGTATTGACCTAATTTCCAATGGTTGTCACTGGGCTTAGTTTATACCAATGTTAACTCCTTCAAAACAAATTAATATTTAGGAGCAAAGCCACACAGGCAGCACTACAGCCTGGGAAAGAAAGACCCTTGAGGCTCCTCCAAAAATCAACACTTCATTAAAAAATGATTACTTTTAAAGCAACTTATTCTATCCTAATTCCCATACAGCTGGTTAAAGAACAAAATACTAAATTCTATTTATTAAGTGTAGGCCACTTAATGCAAGTGAAAACCAAACCATAAGATCCAGTTAGCTTAGGAACTGCATACAGGCCTCCCTTAAATGGCATAAATGAAAATCACAGTTTCCCATGGTTTTGTAAAAGCAAAGATGGACTCATGGAGCATTTTGGGGATGTGGAACTTGAGGAGAACTATCTGAACTCAGAGGAAGATTACCATTTAAAAGTTTATTTTGGGCTGTCTAATTTCTAGGGAAAAAGGGAGGGAGAGAGGGAGGGAGAGAGGAAGGAAGGATGAGTCTTAAATCTACCTCTCAGTCTACAAAAGATGAAATAAAAACATCCCTGGCCGGGTTGCTCAGTTGGATGGAGTTTCGTCCCATATGTCAAAAGGCTGCAGGTTCAATCCCTGGTTGAGGCATGTACAAGAGGCAACCACTCGATGTTTCTCTCTCACATCAATGTTTCTTTCGCTTTCTCTCTCTCTCTCAAAATCAATAAACGTATCCTCAGGTGAGGATTTCTAAAAAAAAAAAAAACCCCCAAAAGACAACAACAACAAAATATCTCTTAACTGCAAAACAGATCATAGTACTCTAGTGCCTTATCTTGGCTGACAAAGTTGAAATATCTTCAGATAGAGACATTTATGGCTGGCCACCATAAAATCCACCACTAAAAAGTCAAGTTTCCAAATGCTCCTTGCTCTTGGTGAACAAACTAAAAGTTGTGGAGACCAAATGTAACTAACTGGCATTTAATTCAAGCTCCCACTCCAAAATCAGGTTTAAGTACAGTTATCACAGTGTCAAGTATTATTTGCCACTAAACAATAACGTTCTCCACAGAAATAAAAGTATCCAAATAGAAAATTAAATTTCAATTTAATAAAAAGATTCTCCTTTGAAATATCCTCAATGATTCTGCCAGTAAGAAGATACATTTGAAAACACATATCAGATTTGTTCCTGAAAGGCAGCCATCCCCTATTTCTGTAGTGAAATGGTCCTGTTGTGTAATATCACATCAATCCAGTCACTATAGTAAAAATCAGATGTTAAAATAAAATAAGTTAGCCATGAGCATCCGAGAGAAAGAAAAGTACAAGAAAGTTGGACGTTTTCCCAGTGAGAATTTTTCCTAAGGAAAAAACACCAAAATGGGAAACAATACTTTGACAGAAAACTGCTTTATAGTAACCACTTTCAGAATCACATGGTCCATTGACAAGCCCTATCCCCAACATGCATGGCTCAGGCTCGGGAAGACCTACTGTTCTCAGCAGAGCGGAAACAGCTGTGACGTGACCCAACACCTGTATCCTCACCAGCACTGGGCCCTCACCATTAGAGCTCAGGACTCAGCAAACCTTTTCCTCCTGAAAGCTAACTAGAAAACTACTCTTCCCAGGTTCTCTCTCAACACAGCAATCCCTGACCCCCCGCCCCCACCCAATTATTTGTGATTCTGATATTTCCTGTTAAAACAAGTACAGATTTTTATCTATAATATTCAAGAATAGTCAGAAAATCACATATCTCCTACCATCTCCCTCTCTTCCCCTCCCTATTAGACAGGGCTCTCTGGATGGAGAAGGGAGGACTGGGAAGCCCAATGAAGTAGGTCACATGAAACACTTTCGGTAATGACCCTTTATTTTTACCACTTACTAACACTACTTAGACCCTACACTGAAACTTACTGTTATCCAGACCTGAGATCTGCATTACTGAGGTATTTCCCTGTGCTCTCATCCCATTTACCATGCAAAAAACCAAAAAGTCTTAGTCCTCGTGACTTCACACACACAAAAATATGATCTTAGAAATTTCTGCCCATTTAAAAACAAGTGTTTTTAAGCTGCACTTTTTGGAAAAAGACATTTGTGAGAACTGGATGCCTACAAACCAGATCATAAAATTCCCTGCCTGCCTGTGCTCACAGTATCATTATAATAATCTTTTTCATCCACAGGGGGCACGCCCAGAACAGAGTTCACCATTCTGTTTAATGATTCTCTATTAGAGAAAAACTAATGTGGTTGTAAACCGTATGGAATGAAACCTCAATTACATCAGAGTCTAATGATCTGGGCAATCACACAATTCTTAGCGAAATGTCAATCTATTATGGTGTTTAACAGAATGGAAAGTCAGATTACTTACCTTGTGCAAAGGGAGCACAAGGAACGCACCTCCCCCACTCGCTTCTATGATTATGGCAACAAATCTGGGATTGACAGCACAAAAGGAACTATCCCAGGTCACTCGAGAAACCCGGATGTCATCATAACACTGGTCATTTTTCACTGCTTGTCCAAATACATGCCGAAACTTGCTCTGTCGTACCACTCGCCTCATCGTGTCTGTAGAAGAACAAAAATTATGTTAAAATCATGCACCTACCTGAAAGTTTTACTTTTACAAATGAAAAGCTCATGTAGAAAAAAACAGAATGGTATGGCATTTTGTCTGCTCTCCTAAAAAGTAACCAAATGGCAAATCCAAAATTCCTGTAGCAGCACATACCCGGAGAAAACTGAAAAATGCGTCAGGGAAAGAATTACAAAGAAATGAAAAATTCCTAATTCAAGGTCCAGTAACTGCTCACCAGTTCTAATTTCAGAAAAAAAAGATCAAGGCGAACAATGAAGGAAAATTAGCCTTTCAGGATTGGATGGAAACTGAAAGATAATTAACTGCAGCCCTCCCCTTTTACAGATAAGAAAACTCCAAAGTTAAGTTATGTGGTAGATCTGAAATTCAAGGAAACCCCTCAAAAAAATTATAATATTGTGGCTTTTTTCTCAGTCTCTGAAGGTAATTTTGAGGCTTTTTTTGGTTTTTGTTTGTTTTGGTTTTTTGGTAGGCTCCTGAGAAGCTGGTTTTATCATAAGAGGATCAGTTCAGCACCCCTGGCATATGGCAGATGCTAGACTGAGGTTCGTAGAAGCAAAGTAACCTGCCCAAGGTCACTCGGCTGGTCAGTGATGGATTCCAGAGACTGAGGTTTCCTGGTGTAATTTTTCAGTGTAAAGCATTTTCCTCAGACATCTACACTCTGCTGTCTTAGAACTGTGCCCACTCACAAGTGTTTCCACAAGACCAATTACGTGTAGTGGAGAATTCAAGAAATATTAAGCAATCACCCTTGTCTTCAAGAGCCTTCCTACACAGGTATAATAATCAGAGCAACTCAGAACCAAACTCCTGGTGCTGAATGCTACCAGCAGTCTAAAGCAACTGATAGGTCAAAAGCCAGGTCTTAGAAAGAGTAGCAAGGGTTTAAGTGGAGGGTAATGTGATAAATATGATGTGTAGCATGACAAGAGGTCTAACAGTGGCATTCTAGACATATTAGACAGGAAGAAGCTAAAAGCAAGGTGTGGTGTGGGGCTAAGTAAGAGATATGATGATAAACCTGGCCTGGAAAGGCCTGGAATGACTGTGGCAGTAGCATTTGAATAGAGGATTCCCCTTGGGGATGGGAAATGACGCCAAGATGGGTTTTCACAACAGAGTTGATCATTCACCTGGGGGAGGGGTGCTATTCCTGGGCTTACTCATGGGTCGTTTCAGACTCCAAATTCCACTAGGTTGTCCGATAGACAAGTGCACTGAAAGCTTCCTGCTTCAGGATCAACAGGTCCCACCTGGTAAGGTTTCCTAGCCTGCATCCAATGTAATTTTCCTACCTGTTAATGTAGGACATTCTGTTCATATTGGCTCGGACAGAAGGGGCCCGGGAAAAACTTAAGTGGAAATGGAACATGTTCAAACCTTGACGACGCAGCTGAAAACCAGTCATCCTGATCCCCATGCACAGAGGAGGGCTAACACCTGTCCACTCATGCCAAATGGGACACGTGGTAGGATGTTGCTAATTCCTTCCCTCTAATTCCCTTTCTCATGGCTCTGGGCCCACTGCTAAATGCAGAAGGAGTGGATTTATTTTTGCCAGAGCCTCTTTCTACCCTTCCAAGGAATGTGCAAAAGCCGCCTCTCTCCAAGCCTGGGGCATGCAGCTGGGCTGAGGCAATGGACCCTTGGCAGGCAGTTGAGCACCCATGTTTCTCAGCCCAGCTGCTGCCTGACCTTTCCAGCTGACTACCAGAACCACACATTTAAACTACTTGGTAGAGGAGATAGCAAATAATTTGCTTCCACTTGGCCAGAGTCCTTCATTCGTGAAACAGTGTGAATAATTCTCAAGCATGAAGAGATAAGAGAGCTTCCATGAGGTGGTGAAAACCATAAGAAAAGCACATTCATACAAAAGCCAATGTACAAGCCAGCTGGTTTCAGGATCCATTTCTCTACACAACCATCTGTACCAGTTAGCAAAAGCTCAAATCCCCACCAGTACCTTCCGGCAAGTGTTTCAAATGTAAGTTAACATAGAACGAAGAATTGTACCATATGTCAGAGTTAATATCCTTCATATATAAAGTTTTTAAAAATTCAAAACATGAAAATCCCAATAGAAAATTATACAAAGGACACGAAGAGGTAATTTACAAAAGAAATACAAATGGCACTTATCTCCGCTCCTTCCTGAAATCCTAACAAAATGACAGTCAAGGGATAAAAGCAGGTATAAAAACCAAAGGACAAGGGAAAGGACACTGGAAAGGGGCCTAATGCGACAACATGGTTTTGGAAGATGGAAAGCTATCAAGCATGTGTAACTGACTTTAACATGAATGTTCTCCACTGAGTGTCATTCTGAGTGTCATCATAGCTGAGTGTCTCAGGAGGGGAGGTTCATAAAAGGATGCCGAGGCCCACCGGAAACCCCAAAGCACTCAGAGAAACTGTGTGCTCTAAAGACAGGGGCAGGGGAGAGGGGCTGCAGAGAAAACTGGCAGAAGCCCAAGTCAAAAGCAGCTAAACACCCAGACCACCTCCTCCACTGCTGCACAATCAGAGGACCGCCCTGCACCTGCCTCGGCAGAAGCCAGACTGCATGCCCAGAGCAGGACCACACACAGCACACATGGGCACAGGCATGAATAGGTAGCACACAACACTGTGGTTCCATAAACTGGAGCTTCCTGCCCCTTTTTTCTGGGGCTCCCAGAACACTGGCTGCCAGGCCTAGCACCTGACCCACCAGGTAGAAGATCAGAATTCACCTCTCACTGTGAGGTCCACCATTAGATAAGCTAGATGCCATCTAACCTCACCAATGAAGTAAACATTAGTAAATATAAATATGTGAAGTGCTTCAAATGTGTTCACTGAAAGATATTACACAAATCTGCTAGCTGACTTACATACTAAAATACTTTTAAAAGTCATTTCTATATTATATGCACTGACAACTTACTTTCATTCTACCTAGATGGTGTCAGAATGATATAAAGGTTCTTTTGCTACAGCCATGGATTAGTGTTGGCTACAGAGCAGAGACAGTGGGAAAAGTCAGTGCTTACACAGTGCTGTGCTGACTGAGCCAGGCATGTCCAAGTGAAGCTTCAAAGGCAGTGTGAGCCCATTCACATCCAAGGTTGAACCTGATCTGGGCTCAGCTATCCACGTGGCACAACCGCTTTTGCTGCATGCAACAGAGAAGAGCAATTAAGAGGGCAGGCTCCAAAGTCAGACAGCCCTGTGAGTGAGAAGCACAGCTGTACCATTTACTTCCTGGCCATGGCTCAGTAGGGTGAGTCAATGAATCTCCTATGGTGTCAGATTCTGTATCTGAAAATGGGTACAATACACATAAAGCTGAAGTGATCATTAAATGAGCACTTGGTGATGGGAGTGTAGCAGGAGATTAACATTTTAGAGCACCTTGTATGGTTCGAGACACATTTAATTACACAATAAATGTCAGCTAGAAAGTAATCCAGACTCAAATCCTAGCTTTGTCATTCATTAGTAAATTACTTAACCTGTCTGAGCCTCAGTTTCCTGATCTATAAAATGTTTTTAATTCTTATAGGAACAAAACCCAGGTCCAGGTGGCTTCACCACCAAAGTCTATCAAACATTTAAGGAATACCAATTCTTCACAAATTCTTCCAAAGAATAGAAAAGGAAGGAATACTTCCAAATTAATTTAATGAGGCCAGTATTAATCTCATACCAAAATCAGACAAAGACATGACCAAAAAAACTAGACAAATACCTCTTATGAATATAGATGCAGAAATCCTCAACAAAACACTAGCAGACCAAATCTAGCAACACACAAAATGCATTATTATACAACATGAACAAGTGGGACTTATCCCAGGAATGCAAGGTTGGTTCGATATCTGAAAACCAATATAACATATATCAACAGAATAAAAAACACAGATCACATGATCATCTCACCCAGAAAAGCATTTCACAAAATCCAACACTCTTGCATGATAAAATCACTCAACAAGCTAGAACGGAACTTCCTCAAACTGAGTTTTTAAAAAAAACACTGCATTTCTGTACATTCATAACAAATAACCTAAATATGAAATTTAAAAAACAATTCCATTCATAACATTGCCAAAAAGAATAAAATACTCAGGAATAAACCTAACCAAGAAGGTGAAAGGTTTGTATACAGGCACACCATATTTTATTATGCATGGTTTTACAATGCCTCACAGATGTTGCGTTCTTTAATAATTAAAGGGAAGATCCTCCACTACCAAAAAGATTAGGGCTCATTTTATTGTAGTGGTCTAGAACTGAACCCACAATATCTCTGAGGTATGCCTCTACTAAAAACTACAAAACACTGCTGAAAGAAATTAAAGACACAATTAAATGTAAACACATCTTGTGTTCATGGATCAGAATGCTTCATGTTAAAATGGCAATACTCAAATTGAGCTACAGATTCAGTACATCCCTAACAGAATCTCAGTTGACTTCTTCGTGAAAACTGACAAATTGATTCTGTTGGGTTGGCCAAAAAGTCTGTTTAGTTTTTTCTGTAAAATAAAAGAAACATTTTTCATTTTTACCAATAACTTTATTGATTTGGGTATTCTGAGTATATTGGCTATCTTACGCTGTTGGCTTCTGGTGGGTAGAGGCCAGGGGTGCAGCTAAACATTTTCTGATGCATAAGACAGCCCCACAGGAAAGAATCGTTTGGCCAAAATGTCAATAGTACCAAAAAAGTTCGCAAACCATTTTTGACACGTTCAATCAGTCACAGTACCTTCTCCATATACTGTACCAATCTTTTTTGCATTTCAGTTGCGTTTTTACCTTTCTTGAAATAGTAAAGCATAATATGCTGAAAATGTTGCATATTTTCTTCTACCTTCAATATTAAAATGGCTCCACAAAACTTCACCAATTTTAATAAGTTTTTTCAAAATGCACGCTGATATGACAGCTGTCACGATACAATCTAACAAAATTGTTTCAAATGAAGTTAAAGGCAACTAAGTACTACTAGAGCCATCATAAGGAAAAAACTAAATGAACTTTTTGGCCAAACCAAGAAAAGTCATATGAATTGCAAGGGACCCAAAAAGTAGCCAAAACAATCTTGAAAGAGAAGAACAAATTAGGATTGGAATATTATTTTGCAATTAGGAAGATTTGAACTTCCTTATTATAAACTTACTACAAAGCAACAGAAGTCAAGACAGCAAGGCATTAGTACAAGAACTGACACATAGGATCAATGGAAGAGAACTGAATGTCCAGAAATAAATTCACACATCTTTAGTCTAAAGTGATTTTTGACAAGGTCTCAAAACCATTCAATAAGGAAAGAATAATCTTTCCAACAAATAGTACTGGGATCACTGGATAGCCACATGCAAAGGAGGTTGGATTCTGACCTCACACCATAGAAAATGATTAACTCAAAATGCACCAAAGACATAACTATTAAGAGCTATTAAAAACCATAAAACTCTTAGGAGAAAACATAGGAGTAAATCTTCATGACTTTGGATCTGGCAAAGGATTCTTAGATAAGACACCAAAAGCACAAGCAACAAAATAAACAGTAAATAAACTGGATTTCATCAAAATTTAAAACTTTTGTTCTTTAAAGGACACCATCCAAAAGGTAAGAAGACACAGAACAGGAAAAAATTTTGCAAATCATATATTTGATAAGGTACTTGTACCTACGATATATAAAGAATTCCTACAACTCAAAAATAAAAGACAAATAATCCAATTTAAAAAAGGTCAAAGAACTTGAATTTTTTTCCGAAGAACATACACAAATGTCCAATAAGCACATGAAAAGATACTGGACATCATTAGTCACTGGCAAATGTAAATCAAAACCACAATAAAGTATCACTTCATTTCCACTAAAACGGCTAGAATTGAAAAGTCAGATAATGTCGAGTGTTAACGAGAATGCAGAGAATCAGAACCCTCACACTGCTAGTGGGAATGGAAAATGTTGCATCTGCTTTGGAAAGCAGTCTGGAAGTTCCTGAAATGATTAAACAAAGAGTTACCATATGACCCAGGAATTCCACTTCCAGGTATATACCCATAAGAATTGAAAACAGGTATTCAAACAAGTATTTGTACACCGATGTTCACGGCAGCATAATCACAATAGCCCAAGAAAACAACTCGTATTAGATATCCATTAGATGAGTAGAAAAACCAAATGTCACACATACATACAATGGAATATTATTTGGCAATAAAAAGTACTAACACTACTGATACATGCTACAACCTGGATGAACCTTGAAAATATTCACAAAAGGAATGTGACATATAGCATATATCACAGAAGTCTACATATTATGATTACATTTATATGAAAGTCTAGAACAGGCCAATCTACAAAGAAAGTACTTGTAAATTAGTGATTGCTAAAGCAGGGTGGGGGCAAAGTACAGGTGGATAGGTTATAGCTGAAGTGCATAGGGTTTCTTTTTGAAGTGATGAAAATATTCTAGGATTGACTGTAATGGTAGTTGGACATATTCATAAATATACTAAAAAAGTACTGAGCTGTATACTTTAAATGGGTAAATTGTATGGTATGTGAATTATATCTCAATAAAGATTTTTTTTTAAATCTGCAAAGTGCCTAGCATAGGCTCTGATGAATGTTAGCAATTATTATCTAAGAGCTCACTGATAGGTTTCTCTACCCAAGGGGGAAAAACCAAATAAATTCTCTACTGATTAAGGGCCAAGAGTGTAATTTTCACATAAAAGAACCAGCATCAAGGACCCTTTACAAAGTTTTTTGTTCTCTCACCTAAGCATAGTATTCACTACACTTAAATTTCTCCTCTAACAAAGGAAAAAATGGTAACTATATGAAATAGAAAAACTTCCCTCTTCTTAAGATAGTTACCTGCATTATCAAATATTAGTGTTCCACCAATTTTCTAAATATTTAGCTACAAATTTCCAAATTGTAATGTCATACCATCAAACTTATTCTTTTATTAAATATCTCATTCTAAATTACACAACTAAAGGATCACCCAAAATGAAAGCATTTTATAAATTAATTTAATTCTCAATTATATTAAAATGAATACATGAAAAAAAAAATCCTGAACTAAAAATCCCAAGGAAGTACTACGTACAATTTTAACTGTCTTATCAGAGTTCAAACTTGGAGAACTTCCCTACTCATTATGTCTTTCAAGTACAAATTCTGAAACTGCATAGGACCTTCTCCTTGCATTTGGAGGATCATAACGATATTAAAGAAGATGATATGGCCATAAGTCATTCATTAAGCAAATCAAAGAAATGTTTAAAACTGTCAAAACAAATTGTCTTTAGATAGGAGAAAATGCAATGTGGGTTTTAAGTTCCACAAAATGTGGGAATTACAAACCTTATCTTAGGCCTTATAACAAGTAATTTATCATTCTACCCATATTTCCAGTAAGACTGGGACTATTCTAGAATGGTTTTCATTATGATAAAAAATGGTAAATCTCTGAAAGACAACGTGAGGACAGGTTGAGAGTACAGGCTCAACTATGAAGTGTGCTCTCTGGAATTTGGCTGAAACCACTATTTTAGAAACATGGACAGTCTTCTCCCCTGCCCAATTTTCCAGCTGATACTGAAGGACACAGGAAGAGGATAAAGAGTTAGGTCTTTGTTGGGCAGCTATCATAATAAATTTCTTTTTTTTTAATTTACCTTTTTCATAGTTACCATCCCATACATTACATCCTCAGGACTTACTAATCTTATAATCCTAAATCTGTAATTTTGACCACCATTGCCCATTTCACCAACCCCCTCCCCACTCCCTGACTCTGGCAACCATCAATCTGTTTCTATGAATTCCAGGGTTTTAAAAAAAATTTTTATATTCAATGTATAAGTGATATCCTACAGTATTTGTCTTTCTCTACATATTTCACTTAGCATAATGCCATCAAGATCCATCCATGTGGTCACAAATGGTAGGATTTCCATCTTTTTATGGCTGAATAATATTCCATCATATTATTTTACATTTATCTCTCATATTTTCTTTATCCATTCGTTCGCTGATGGACACTTAGGTTGTTTCCGTATCTTAGCTGTATGGTAAATAATGTTGCAATCAACATGCAGGTGCAGATACCTTTTCAAGACAGTGATTTCATTTCCTTTGGTTAAATACTTGGAAGTAGAATTGCTGGATCATATGGTAGTTCTATTTTTAATTTTTTAGAGAAACTTTCACACTATTTTTTCATATTAGTTATACCAAATTACATTCCCAAATAAATTTATTTTTAATGTTTAATATACATTAAAGTATACATTAAAGTATATACATTAAAGTATAAAGTATAAGTAAGTTTATCTTTTTTAAAAATAATATAATTTTAGAACTTTTTTAAAAAAGATTTTATTTTATTTTTAGACAGAGAGGAAGGGAGGGAGAAAGAGAGGGAGAGAAACATCAATGTGTGGTTGCCTCTCACGCACCCGCTACTGGGGACCTGGCCTGCAACCCAGGCATGTGCCCTCACTAGGGAACTGAACCGGCGACACTTTGGTTCGCAGGTTGACGCTCAATCCACTGAGCTACACCAGCTGGGGCATTCCCACATAATTTCTAATCAGTAGATTATATACTCCTGTTTTTGGCTTCAAATAAGGAAAACATAAAGCTGGCTACTCATTTTCATGATACTTAACAGCTCATCTATGTAAACAAAAAAAACTATTAACATTTTCTTTACATATTGGAACAACTTAACCAAGAACAACCTGTAAAAATAAGGTCTACCTCTATGGCTTAAGGATTTATTTAAAAATGTTAGAGGAAACTTTGCCAAAAATCATTCTCAGAATAAAATACATGTATTCTATTGATAACTGATACAGTCAACCTTTAGGAGACTGTGAAGGCATGTTTCTTATGGTACTACCAAATCAAGTTATACACAGAAAATTTACTTCACAAGCCATACATAGGAAATGTGTTGGGTGTTAGGAGGAAAAAATGTATACAAGACAGGGTGTTTATATTGTAAAGGCACCAAATAAAATACACTCAAAACACCTGAGTAAATGTTACTACATTTTCTCTATTCTGTCTACTTCCATCAATCTCATAAAAAATGACCACAATTTTGACATTTCCTTGTTTATTGAGAAGTTATCTGTTTAAAGATCCCAGCAGATGTACTTCTATGGTTCATATGAAAGGCAACACATCCTGCTAGAAACACACACAGGAAAACCCCTACTAGTAGCAAAAGCCTGCTCAGCACATTTGCTGAGACCATTCCAGAGCATCAATTACTCAAGTGCTCACCAGGCTGAGACTGTTCCCCGGCCAGGACCACGGCAAGACTCCAGGATATCCCAATGGGGAAAGAAAATGTTCCTCTAAGTTGCTGCTTTGATGGCAGGCACTTTTTAATGTGCAAGAGATTTGGATGAGTTCTTTAATAGAAAGTGGCAAGTAAAATAACAAATGAGGCAACAAATGTCCTAAACTCAGCTAGGACATTTAAATGGCAATCCCTCAAGTGAAAAATTCTTTTAACAAGTTGGAAATGTCATATGTAAGCCTACATACAACAGACATTCATGAAAGAGCAGACACCCAAAGGAAATATGGGAGGTACTATGATTAAATACAAAAATTCAACATTCTTCATTTCTGGATATGAGTTGGCTGAGGTTTTTTTGAATTTTCTTAAACAAAACCTACCAGTGACTCAAAGAGTTCACCTTAACAAATCATTTTAACTGCATCCATTTCCTTAATTAACAGATTCATATGAGACATTCCAAAAAAAATAATCCCTAATTTACTTACTTTAATAGAAGTTATTTTTAAAAGGAAGAAAAAAGAGCCTTGGCCAGGTACCTCGATTGGGTAGAGCATCATCCTGATACTCCAAAGTTGCAGGTTCGATCCCCGGTCAGGGCACATACAAGAAGCAACCAATGAATGCATAAACAAATGGAACAACAAATTGATCTCTCTCTAATCAATAAATAAAAATCTTTTTTTTTAAAGGAAGAAAAAAGACCGCAATGAAATATTTGGTATAAAACATAGGAGAGCCCTGACCAGCATGGTTCAGTTGGTTGAGCATCATTCCACAACACAAACATTGCTGGTTTGATTCCTGTTCAGTACACAGGCCTGGCTTGCAGCCCGGTCCTGGCTGGGGCGCGTGCGAGAGGCAACCAATCGGTGTTTCTCTCACATATCAATGTTTCTCTTCCTCTCTCCCTTTCCTCTCCCTAAAAATAAATAAATAAAATCTTTAAAAATAAAAACAAAACAGCAGAAAAGTCAGACAAACAGTAGACCTCATTCATACACAGCAGCTATGGCCAAAAAGGATTTGTACTCCACACTGATGACACTGAGGTATTGGAGGTAAAATGATTTTTTCTAGAAAAACTGCTGACCACTGACGACAACTGACTGCAAATACTAAATAGCCTTAATGTTGGTTCAATTTATCATGACACCAAGAATGGTAAGACTAAGGGGGGCGGAGGGGGTACTAGTTGAAAAAAAAAGAATAATGGGGGGAAAAATCATAACCTTCCAAATAGCATCACCCCATTACTCATCCAAATAATAGGTAAGATGCCAATAATGAGGCATACCAATTCTAAACATACTGTATTTCAACTTAATAACCCAATATTATTTTTAAATGTTTCTAAGAACAAAAAGACAAGAAGAAAATGCAAGATCAAAAAGCACCCAGGCTCAGTCCTCACAGAGGCCTAGAGTAGAAAGGGTTCCCAAACCCATCAATTCCAGGCCCATCACTTTCAGCCCAGAGACATTATGTGACTTGCCCAAAGATAAAGGACATCTGAGAGAGACACATAAAGGACATCTGAGAGAGGCGCAATGACCTCAAACCACAAAGTAGAGGGCAGTTTTTAACTTTCCACCCTCTGAACTTTCACAGTTTTCCAAGGATAAACTCCCAGTCATGCATACAATTTGGCTTTCCCACACCAGCCAAGAGTGCCATTCAGGCTTTTCATGGGGGTGCTGCCTCAACAACTCAGCTCCACACTTGGCCTGCTTGTGCAGTTTTTAAATATGAAATTGCATTTTGCTCGCACTTTATAAACATGACTAAACATGGAAAAATCAACACAAAGAAGCTGGCTTTAAGCATTCAAATATACTGAGACAAACAACAGAGAGCACTAGGTATGCCAAATCTTTACTTCTGATTGAAAACCTGCAGGCTTAAGCCAAAGGCCTATGTGCACGACCGTCCAAAACAACAGCATGAAAGGACATGCATAGAATTCTGGAAATTATATATATATATATATATATATATCAATGACAATCTCTACAGGCAAGATATAACGAAGAGATTTATAAAGCTTTCTAAGAAGAGAACTCCAACTTTTATTTTTTACAATTTTGTACTCATTTTAGGAGCTTGTTACAAAGAAAAGTTGGGAGCCACCTAACAACATAAACACTGACTGATGATTTAGAGTAGAATGTGAAACTGTGAAAATGACAGCTAAAAATGAAGTCTGATGAGAAATGAAATGAGCTATATACATAAATCCAATCACCACAATAAACATTTTAAATATCTTACATTTTATGTCAAGTATATCTCAATAATGCTGACATTTTAAAAAAATGAAACGAGCATCTAATCAGCAAAATAGCAACATAAACATCCTAAATACAAAAAATAGAAATCTTCAAATTAACTTTCACATTTGTATGGGAGACCTTTTATCACTAAAACATGCCCTGAAGGGGCCTATAACACACTTAAAATATAATAAATAAAAATGACAATACAGAAATCTTACAGTTAAAACATGAGATTAAAAGGTTTTAGGGTCATCTCTTGCTCTTTAATGGCAGAAATACATATTTTTATTTCACCATCAAAATAAGAACACATTTTTCTCAAGATAATGTACAAGGATGATGTGTTTACTATTCCCATCTCCCAATTTTCTGCTTGTCACCAACATCTGTATAAACACAATGGCCCCTACCCATCCCTCGAGCTTTGGAAAGGACTGAAGAAACCTCCAGCACAGAGACAGAGGCAGCCACTACCTGCCCAGAGAACACTGTGGAACTGTAGAAATTCATCTGAGGCTGCAGCCATCTCCCTAAAGTGCCCCACAGGAGACTAGACTCAGAAACTGAACTCTCTGCCTCTCTCTTCAAAGAGTCAAATTAATCCCAAGAGTTCTCATACCAAATGCAGAACTTTTACAGACATGACTGACACGCTAATCTCACTTAAAAATTAATGATGAGTGTGTTTCGAAATACTCTCTATACTGATGATCTGCTTTTCTTATCAACAACTGGTAAAAAGCACACTGTGTATGACCAAACTTGCTAAGTCTGTTTCCACCAGTTAACTCGGATGGAGTTTCTCTCAGAATAAAATTTTAATAATTCTTTGGCAACGGTCTTATGCCAGGATATGAAATTACTGGACTCCAAGATCTTTTTGCTGTTGCTGTTTTAAGGTATGTTTATGAAGACAATCATAAGGTTAATCACGGGCAAAACTAACAAAGTCAAAAAACAAAGTAATCACCTTCAACTGAAGAATTTCAGTCTTGCCCTGACTGGTGTGGCTCAGTCGGTTGTGCATCACACCCCAAAGCGAAATGTTGCCAGTTGGATTCCCAGAGGTCAGGGTATGTGCCCAAGGTGTGGGTTCAGACCCCAGTTGGGGCATGTACAGTTGCAACCAATTGATGTTTCTCTCATCAATGTTTCTCTCCTTCTCTTTCTCCCTCCCTTCCCCTCTCTCTAAAAATAAATAATAAATAAAATAGTTTGTTTTTTTTTAATTTCAGTCTTCCCTTTTTAATATAATACACTGTAAGCAAACAGTGATTATACATATACACACACACACTTGACAATGTTTCGAGGGAATGTTAAGGTAGAGTAGGAAAAACTCTGGCTTGGATGTCACACATAAGTTTATTCTCACACGCAGTTATTTACCCGCTGAATCATTTTGGTTCCACAGTTCTTGGTTTCTTCTATAAAAGGGGAGAACTAAAATATAAATGGCTTCTAAAGCCTACAAAGCTATAGCAAATGGTCCTTTCACCGGGCTCCAGCCCGCATTACCCCCAATAAAGCACACTATTCACTGAGAACCGAATTCTGAATTAGTTACTAGCACCTACAGGGTTATACATATAACATGGACACTCATCTGTGAATGCTGAATAGGTCTTTAATCTCAGTCATTCATCATTCATTTATTCAACATTCAGTTATTTACTGAGCTTTGTTCATGTACCTGGCATTATGCTATACGCTGAAGACACAATGGTGGGCAAGCACACCTGGCCCTTACTCTCATACAGCTTACAGTCTGCTGGAGGAGGCACACCATAATCAGATATTGACACAAACATTAATGTGCGGCTGGCACAAACAATGGGATGATGAAGCACAAGAGGAGCGTATCGATAACCAGGGAAAAGAACCACCTCTTTGTATTAGCACCAAAGAGACTTCTCTTTATAAGTAGGATGTCTAAAAAGAGTAAAAACATAGGAAAAAATATTTAAATACTTATTGTGCCTTTTCAGATTAATAACTGGATCTGTGGCTTTAAAATTAAGAAAGTTTGCCAAGCAAGATGCCTGAAGATTGAAGGTGAATATATAGAGCATGCTATTTGAAAATCAAACTAACACTAGTTAGAATAAAAATCTCCCTATGTTTCCAGAATTTTCAGACATCCTACAGAAACAGGAAAGTGCACCTCCTAAAATTTTACTGCAACTTAGAACAAATCACTTTGTCTGTCTGATCCTTTTTGGTAAAATTACAAACTATTTTCTTATCAGGACACCTCTCTTCTAAAGGAGGAAACCAAAAAAACACAGAATATCAGTATCTACAACGGAGTACAAGAAACTGTATAACAATGTAACTCACTGGGGAAAATGTGGTTACAACCAAATAAATACCTTCTGTAATCTCTAAAAACTGCCAGAAATAACACACAGATACACAATTACAAAAGCAACTTTTTGTATGATCACTTATCACATCAATTACTTATAATTTAAACCAAAGCCTGTCATTTTTGAAATTTTAATATATCACACAATTGAACTCCTAAATGATGAGAACATTCAGCAACTGAAATGGTGCACAATTTGCCATATCTTAACTTACTCAGTTCCTGTCAATTTCTCAAGTCAAAATCAACCCAAACACAGTGAATCCTTGGAGCTCTAAGAGCCACACAAATGCCCTGAGATTCCTCTGGAGCTGGCCCTAGAGCCCCCATCCTGATGCCCCAAACCAAGTGGAACAACACTTACCAGTTAGTCAAGGCGTTAAAAGATGAGAAACCATCTTTTAGATGAGAAAGACGGTAAAGGGGAACTCCGCTGTCCTATGGCTACCTTAACTTTAAATCCTCATCTTGATAGAAATTATGGTTCTTCCCATATCTATTTTGACAAAAACTCTTAAGAGAAAAGCATACTTCCACTAGGATGTGGTTTTGCTGATTCTTCCTAAAGGCAAAGTCACTAACTGGACTACAAAACAAAGCCCTAGGAGCCCCGTGCTGCCACTATTTTCAACTTATTCAACAAGTCAGTTAAGCAAATTTGCAATAAAGCACCAAAATGTCACTCTATTTTTCATCAGAATTCATGTTTTAAATAACCAAAACCCCAAAATCTGCTTTGCAAATAAAATGTTTCAATAAAGAAATGTATATATACACACTTTGCTAACATTCATTTATAATGAAAATCATGAGGTTAGCTTATCATAAGATAATAAAGCAAATGTTTACAATTAGCAGTCATATACCATAGAAAACTTCACCTTTATTCCTTCCATCTTCTAGGAAAATGGGAAGAATGACAATCCCTATCACAAGTGTATCACGTAAAACTGAAATTCAATTATTCAACTAACATTTACTGAGCACTGACTGTGTGCCAGGCAGTGAGCTGGGAAATGGAGGCACACAAAATGTAAGATATTCTCTTCCTTTTAAAGAACATGGTGTTAACTTTCACAAACTAGAAAATAATAATTCTGTACTTACATATTTTTTAATTTCTACTCATATAACCCAAAATATATGTAGTATTAGCATAGAAATCATTAACAGTAGTGATACCTACAAATTACATTTGCATAGTCCATATCTAAACTATCTTTACATTTTACTCAAATATATTATATAAATGTATGTATTCTATTATGATGACTTTCCACAGCCTGGGTCATCCCATCTACCTTATACTAACTGCCCTTCCCCAATTACACCTGTTTCGAGTCAGCCTGGTGCCATTTCACACACCCACAGGCAGGGCCTCACTGTTAATTTCCCATAAATACTGACTCTCCAATGCTCTGTCCTCTTACCTCCCAGAGCTCAGTCCTCACACAGAAATCAGCATAAAGAATTATATACTTGAGGATTAGCAGAAGTTTGTAATGCGCTTTTTTAACTCCTGCACATTTTTAAAGTAAATCAAAACATTAAGCTTGCCATTAACACTTTGTGAAGACCTTTTTCTTAATTGCAACAGAAAAATCAGGTCCCTAATCCTTACTCCACTCAGCATCATAAACTGTTTGAAAGAGCAGAATTCTTGGAAACCAGGTAGCCCAAACCCTTCGAAAAGGCAGTATCAAAAAGAAGGGGTCAATCATTTCCCACCGTTTGAAAAAGAAGAGGCTTTTTGGTAAGAGTTTATAAAGAAACAGGAATATAGATGGAGATCAGCACCTAGCTCTGGCCAGTCAGTACAAGCTACCTCAAATTACAGTCATTAGCCTGCCCTGATCCACTTCTCAAAGGTCACAGAAACGACCTCACTTCGCTAAAACCTAAGACCCTTTCAAGCTTTGGTTCCTAAATGACAAGAGAAAAAAAAAAGGATTATGAGTACTTGGGGAGAGAGGGGGAATGCAGCAGTTTTACTGTTTTAGAGGTAACGGGAAGAATCTTTCAAAACGGGCAGGGCTTCTTCCTAACTTCAGGTATCGGACCTAGCCTCTTTACATGGGCTTTGCTTGATCCCACATGTCTCTGCTCAGCTTTCCCCTGGATACCTTATCACACTGAATGAATGCCAAAATTTCATTGAGACAATCTGCTTATCAACACAGAACCTCCTTTTAAGAAATATTAATATTGTATCTCCACAAGGGTTAAGGGACGCGAGTGAAATAAGGTAACGTAAATAAAGGCCCGCATTCATCCTAACGCTGAATAACAGTGATAGCTTAGTAAGAACTGCGGCCCTCCAGGAACACATTTGTGGAAATAAATTTGAGCCATCTGCTTTGCTACTACTATGTAAAGGAGATCAGATTAACCAGGGGAGTAGAAGCTTCAAATTAAGAGAGAGGATGAAGAACCTGCAGGACTGCTGTGGCATGAGGCTGCTGGATGTCACAGAGCCTGGAAAGGGCAGCTAGGGTGTGGAGCACGGTTCCGTACTTCTGTTTCAGACTCCCGGCTCCCAAGATCCAGAATCCCATTCTCACCATTAACAGTTTCAAAAGCTGTGCTGTGAATCAAACAGATTTCTTCGTTCTTCGGTCTAGGCTGAGAACTTACCCACCACTTGTAATACTGAATCTATACCAAAAAATGCTATCTGAGTTACTCTTTGGAACATAACCCAGTCCTGATTTGCGGACTGAATATACACATTGCCTCTAAAACAGAAAATGCATCTGGGCTCTCCAACCATTCACTTTTAGAAAACCACATGGTCCACAACTATCCTTTGTAGGTAAGATGCATCATTTGTTCCACTTGACAATGCAGCTCAGCCCAGTGCATCCATGATATCTTTATATTGCAGAAGATCAAACTGGAAGTCTTAGGGTTAAAAAAAAAAAAACCTCACAAAACTTCCAATTTATCTTCTATAGTAGCACTGTAAAGCAACAGTAGCCCACAGAAGAGAAAGAGCCTAAGGAAAGATTACTCTATTTCTAAAACAGACAACACGCATCTTATTAAATATCACCCCTAAAGAGCTGTGGCCAGCACTCGTTGGCTCCAGCCTCTCTCTTGCTTGCCAAGAAAAACTAGGATGACAATGTTAAACTAAAGACACTACTAACCACAAAATTAATTTACCATCTAGCTTGTAAAGTGACTAGTCTCCTAATAAATCCTTCTGCTTTAATGGAGATGATAGCTCAAGTTTATATGTGTTTCTCAGTCACCACTCAGGCAGCATTTGCGGTTTTATATTAATAAATCAGCCTCAATTCTTTAAGTTCCTAAGAATGAAAGGAATTAGAATCTTTAACTAGAAAAGAATGCCTGACCATTATGAAAAGGAATTTAAGTATCTTGCATGTGAAGTAAGCAAATAATGGTGATTAAACATTTGTCTTACAGAGGGGGTGCTTGTGAATTTTGTCGAGAACCCCCCTACAATGTCAGAAAATACAGTCCCAAAGGTTTCACCCTCCCAGCACTCCCTTTCCCAAGTGTGTTGTGGCCTTTCACAACACTGAAAAACTATGGCTTTATTCATCCAGGATAAAGACCTCAGCAGGTGTCAGAAAATGTGGGCACACATCTGATTCCACAATGGGTCAAAAAGGCTCTTACCCCAAAGTGCCTAGATTCCCAGTCTGTCTTGGTCCGACAGAGACAGAATGGCCACACTGTGAAGCAATGATCAACTTCTGCTAATCCTAAGGCGTGTTCATTATGCCTACTACAATCTGTGTAGTTTAGTACTGGATGTGTTGTTCCTGTCAAACTTAGTGTTTGCACATATAAACGGCCTAATGGTGCCAATTATTCTGGCAAGACACAATGAGCGGCTTCTTTGCAATATTAATTGGTCTTTGAAGCATTTGAGATAAGTCCTTACAACCACTACTAATAGATTATAGGACTGAAGAAATAAAAATGGATAAATAAAACAGTGTCAAAGAACTTCATATTAAAACTAGGAAATCAAGTCTACCAAAGGCTTATGAAACAGATTCAATGTATTTAAGTTTCAAAAAAATGCATCTAAAAAAACCTTCTGAAAATTTGGACCAAGGTAAGTAGTTTAATACATGTATTCACGTTTCTTTCTCTGACCGGTGCATCAATTAGATTTAATTTCTCTTTACTGTGGCAAATAGAAGGACCCACTTTTGTTATTAACGTAAGATTCAAATGACAGGCCTAATTTAACATCCCATGCAACTACTGTGGCTCTCAGAATGTTACACTTTATCACAATGCTGCCATTCACATTATAACCAGATGATTATCTCACACCCTGCAGATCAATCTTCTCTCAAATCCGAACATGCATCATTAGCCAGGAACTAAACTTTCTTCCTTAATAGATAAACAGATAAACACAGACAGATTGAACACAAGAATAAGGACTAAATAAGAGAAGCTTGTCAGTACAGACATTTCCAATTCAGATAGATGACAAAACACTACTTCAATTTCACCACCTTCCTATCCTAAAATTAGACACTTTTTTTTTCCTCTTCAGTGATTCTTTGATTCAAAGTCTAGAATGCTGAGGCGAGAGTGGGAAGCCATACATGAATAGCTTAACATCAGAAACAAAACCTACTCTATCAGGTTCTCTACAGTTCCATTCACTAACAGATATTTAAGAGTGAAGAGTGAGGGAACACAAATTTATTCAATGCTACTCATTATTAGGCACTTTTTGTACTTTTTCTCATTTAATGTTGACAGTAACCCAGCAAGGTAGTCATTAACATTGCCATGCTACAGAAGAGGAAACTGAGGCTCGGGGAAGTGAGGTA
Organism: Mormoops blainvillei; assembly: GCA_004026545.1. NCBI lineage: Eukaryota > Metazoa > Chordata > Mammalia > Chiroptera > Mormoopidae > Mormoops > Mormoops blainvillei. The sequence continues at coordinate 51,031 of PVJD01010078.1, forward strand.
TTGGCAAAGTCACAGTTAACTAAGAAATGGAGTCAAGGGTGAAACCCAGTTCAGCCTGGCTCTGAAGGCCTGCACCCTTCATTGCCTCCATTTTTCTAAATACAAAACTCTCTTACAGCAAGAAACTATACAAGATATTTTTCTTCTCTTCGTTACTACCTTGCCACAATCCAACCACTTCAATGAACCCAGAGCAGAAAACGTACCCCAAATGGCCAACTAGTTTCTTCTAATTCTCAGGATGAAATTAAGTATTTTTAATTAAAGCAGTAAAAGTGAACATAACACAAAATATAACTAAAGATGACTACATGAGTTAGATACTCTGAGAGTAGCAAGAGCGCACGAACGAAAGAATGAAAAGGAAGAAAGAATGTGTCCTTACAACCCAGTTTACACCGCAGGCCTTCACAGAGATAGTTCCAGTCCTGGCTACTCAACGCCACCAGGGCTGGCCTGCTACACTTTGTGTGGCTAAATGCACCAAACTAAAAGTGCTCCCTGGCTGTCTGCCCTACCGAGACTGTGGGCCAGTCATTACTGTTCATTAGAGGGAAAGAGCCTGGACGAGAATGTTCTGCCCTCAGGAAAATGTTTCAAAGATTGGGTTTTAAAATCTGAGCAACTTTTTGGTAAGAGCTGGACTTGGATGGCGCAACGGCAGAGGGGAATTACCTGTGCCCTTCATGTTATTCTAACACAGGCAACAAAACCGTGAACGAGAATCAGAGAAAGCCACCGATCTTAGGATTTTTCCAGTTAACATCGATAATCATTCATTCAGCAAATACCCAGTAGGCACTGGAGACCAAGTTGCAATCAAGAGAATGTGGTTTGCCTTCCATGTGAATTTCTCTCTTGCATTCCACATTCGGTGAGAAGGTACCTTTCAGACTGAAAGCTCAAGTTTGGGTCCAGTTCCTTGCAGGAGACAGGAGGAATGAATGAATGATGCATCAGGGCAGGAACAACGTCTGCCTGTGAGGACAAGTAAGGTTTCAGGGAGGATCCCAAAGAACAAGTGGGATTCAGAAAGTGGAAAGGGAGCAGGACAGCAAGCACATCAAAAGAAGGTCTGAAGGCTGGGGTGTTTCGGGGAGTGGCAGTGGGGGTGACACCTAGGGGGAGGAGTGAGAGATAAGGCAGGCTAGGCTCAAAGGGAAGTGCCTTGACCCACAGTCACAGAAGAAGCCTGAACTTTAACAGTAGACACAGGGGTGGGAGACAACTAGAGGATTTACACAGCAAAGCGACATTGTTCCCTGATGTACCCTTTTTGCTCTTGGACTAATTCAAATATTTCCCTAACCTTTTCACCTTTGGCTTTTCATTTATATAATCAAAATATTGATAAGAATATGATTTAAGGTCTAAATAATTTCTAATTCCACTATTATCAATTTTGGCTCCATTATGCATAAATTGGACTTCACCAAAATTAAAAACTTTTGTGCTTCAAGGACACCATCAAGAAAGTGAGCCCTGGCTGTTGTGGCTCAGTGGATTGAGCACTGGCCTGAGAACTGAAAGTCACTGGTTTGATTCCCAGGCAGGGCACAGGCCTGGGTTGTGGGTCAGGTTCCCAGTTAGGAGTATGGGAAAGGCAACCAATTGATGTATCTCTCACACATCAATGTTTCTCTCCCTCTCTCTCTTCCTCCCTTCCCCTCTCTCTAAAAGTAAATAAATAAAATCAAAAAGAAAGACAAAAAGAAAAGAAAGAAGGGAGGGAGGGAGGGAGGGAAGGAGGGAGGAAAGAGCCCTGGCAGGTGTGGCTCAGTTGGTTGGAGAGTCATCCCATAAACCGAAGGGCTACAGGTTCAATTCCTGGTCAGGGCACATGCCTAGGTTGCAGGTTTGGTCCCTGGTTGGAGTGTACACAAGAGCCAACTGATGGACGTTTCTCTCTAGCATCAATGTTTCTCTCCCTCTTTTTCTCAACCTCTCCCTTCCTTCCACTCTCCCTAAAATCAATGAGCATGTCCTCTAGTGAGGATTAAAAAAAGAAAATGAAAAGACAACTCACAGAATGGAGAAAATTTTTGCAAATTATAAATCTGGTAAGGCACTTGTTTCTAGGATGTAACTCATAACTTAACAATAGAAAGAAAACCCAGTATTAAAAATGGGCAAAGCATTTGAACAGACATATCTCCAAAGAAAATATATAATTGTCTACTAATCGCATAAGATATTGAACACGTCATTAGTCATCAGGGAAATGCAAATCAAAACCGCAATGAGATACCACACCACGCCCACAAGGATGGCCAAAATCAAAAAGTCAGAGAATAACAAGTGTTGGCAAGGATATGGAAAAAGTGAACCCTTTATACACTACTGGTAGGATTGTAAAATGGTCTAGGTGCTTTGGAAAACAGTCTGGCAGTTCCTTCAACAGTTAAACACAGAGTTAACCAACATAAGCCAACAATTCCCAAGAGAAATGAAAACGTATGTCCATATAGAAACTTGTACATGAATGTTCATAGCAACATTACTCACAATAGCCAAAAAGGGGAAACATCCAATGTCGATCAGCTGATGAATGGGTAAATAAACCATGGTATATCCATACAATGTAATATTATTCAATCATTTAAAAAAATGAAGTACTGATACATGCTACAACACAGATAAACTTTGAAAACATGATGTTTAATAAATGACAGACACAAAAAACCCATTTTGTATGATTCCTTACATGAAATGTCCAAAATAAACAAATCTAGACACAAAAAGTACATTAGTGGTTGTCTAAGGCAGGGGAGGGAGGAGAATGAGGGGGAGGGAGGAGAATGAGGCAGAGGGGATTGCTAATGGTTATGGGAATTTCTTTTTGGGCTGATGAAAATATTCTACAATTGTAGTGATGGCTGCATAATTCTGTGAGTATACTAAAAACCAATGATTTGTACACTTTAAATGAGTGAATTATATAGTATGTGAATTATATCTCAATAAAGTGATTATAAAACAAAAAAGAGCCCTAACTGTTGTAGCTCAGCTGGTTGAGTGCCCTCTCACAAAGCGAAAGATCACAGGTTCGATTCCCAGTCTAGGCATGTGCCGAGGTTGCAGGTTGAGTCCCTCGTTGGAGCACATATGAGAAAAAAACCAATTGATGTTTCTCTCTCATGTCGATGTTTCTCTCCGTCTCTTTCACCCTCCCTTCCCCTCTCTCTAAAAATAAATAAAATCTTAAAAAAAAGATTTCATTATACACTATTAAAATACAAAATAAGGCCTCAAAAAGGAGTATATAATCTTGTTCACTCACTTTAAAGGATCTGAACTAGGGCAATGAAAACCCAGAGAGATTCTATTACTTAACATTCTAGGTACTAGGTCATACTGAAATATTCATGACGATTTCCATGTTTTAATACAGAAAAGGCATCCTAAGTTTAAAAAGTTCTATAAGTGTCAGAAAAGAGTTCATAACTCAAGATAACATAGGGAACTCATCAAATAGAAAACACACATGGATCTGTACCCTGAATATGACACTGGCACCCCAATTTATGACTGTTCCACCTCTGAAAAGGAAGTCAAAGATAAAACAGCCCAGTTATAATAATACGTGTTTCTATAGCACCAGTTTGCAGCAAATCAAAGTATTAAGAAATAATTTGCTATCATAAAGAACTGAATCTTCCATTCTCAGTTATGTAACTAAGAACTGATAGTTTATTCCTTTGAACATTCCATTTCATAAACAAGAGAGTGATCCTCCTTCTTCTGGTTGGAGTGGATCTCCAAAGTGATAGATGTATTAAATATAAAACTTAGTTAAGAAAAAAATCCTACAGTGACTAAAAAGTGCTGTTTCTCAATCCTAAATCTAATCCTAAACTATATATAAAGTAATAAACATAAGTACTGATTAGCACAACCTGCAGGCAAAGTAACAAATGATCACAAAAATTTCAATACCGGCCCTGGCCACATAGCTCAGTTGGTTAAAGCACCATCCCACTACATCAAAGTTGTAGGTTTGATCCCAGGTCAGAGCACATACAACAATCAACCAATGAATGCATAAGTAAGTGGAACAACAAATTCATCTTTCTCTCTAAAATTAATAAATTAAAAAACAATTTTTAAAGGAAAATTTGCCCTGACTGGTGTGGCTAAGTGGGTTGGGCATCACACTGCAAACCATAGGGTCATAGGTTCGATTCCTTGTCAGAGCACATGCCTGGATTGTGGGCCAGGTTCCCCACTGGGGAGGTGGTGGGAAGCAGTGGATCAATGTTTCTCTCCCTCTCTCTCTCTCCCTCTCTCCCCACTCTCTAAAAATAAATAAATAAAATCTTTTTTTAAAATAAAAATTAAAAATTAAAAAAGGAAAATTCAATACTGTGTGCAATGATATCTCATTGGTATGTGTCTATTAAAATTCATCAGACTTTAATGTACCTTTTACAAATAATCAAAAACAAATACAGACAGGGCACATTCCAGATTTGTCACAAAGGTGTGTATCCGACCTTTATACCAATCTTTGTTCAATCTTCAGTACACTCGACTACTATCACCTACCACAAAACACTGTCCTCAAGACCTAACATACAACACAATTTCCAGTTTTATTTGACTTTTTTTACCTCTATTTATTTATGCAACCTCTCAGACCCAAAGGTTACTATTAGGCTTCATATCCAAAAACTGTGACACCGAAATGTATCTCCAAGCCAAAAAAATTAGTTTCCTTAAATTACTTTTCTGAAATATACAGAATCAAGTTCCAAATATATACACATATCTATTTGCCCTCACAATTCAACAGACCGTACAAAACAACTGCTTATACTTAATCATGTTTCTGACTATTCTAGCAGGCCCTGGTGTCAAGAGAGTTTTGCCAGATAAGGACAATGAAATGCATTATTATACAGAGTGACTAAGAGTCCTACAAGTACAGTTTCAGAATGTAATCCCAGGCAAGAAGCCTCCGGTAAAAGAACCCTAATATTTCGTGATAACTATTTCCAAAAGTAAGTGTATTCGCCACCCAATACCAGTTTAAAAACACACACTGTATTAAATTCTTTTCAAATGTCTTACAGGTAAGAAAAGCCTTTGTATCGTGCTACCCTGAGGGAGATGAACAACTTGCAATTTGCTTCTCACACCAAATCCCACGTTTGCAACATGTAGAGCAAGGACTTCAGACACCACAAAACAAGGGCAGCCTACATTAAGGCCAAATATAGGATATGACTCTAAACCACCATGCAGTAAAGCCTACGTTTCCTTTTCCAGCGATCAAAACCCTTTGAGCACTCCCAAAAAAGGACGGCAGGGCCAGCGCCTCTCTCCAAGAGGAAGCCCCTTTCTTCTCAGCTCTCCCGCAGCCTGCCACTTCCCCCAACACATTCAAATCATTTCAGAGACGGAGAGCTGGTGTGTGCGCCTGTGTAGACAGGCGGGAGAGCTCGGTCCCTGCATTTCCACCCTCAACATCTGACCTCATCCTCAGTCATTTAAACGCAGCGAAGCCCCACCTGCACCTCGCTCCTTTTTACTGCGTCCCTCGCCAGCTGCTTCGCTATTAGGGGAGCACATCTCTGAATACCCAGCTCACCCAGGCACTCCAGGCCCCCGACCCTGCAGCATTCCTGCCTCATTCTTCCTCTTCCAACCGACCTCCCCC
>PVJD01010079.1:0-56685 GCA_004026545.1 Mormoops blainvillei
ATCCGGTTCCAACCAGACTCTGGGTGCGCAGGGGGCGCTTGCTGGCTCGTGAGCAGGGGCGGGGGATGGATTTCTCTTCTGGAAAAAATAGGGGTGGGGGAAGGCTGGTGGACAAAGATACTAAATACGTACGGGAAAGCTAAGCTAAAATGTCAGCGACTTTAGAAAATGAGGAATGATCTCGCAGCTGATGCGGTGCAAGGTGACGGCACTAATAGATAATAGACGCGAGACCAGACCCTCACGGGGTTTTCTCTGGGCTTAAGCAGCGGCGCCGACACGGCTCTCCTGAGCTGGTCCGGCGGGCGGGTGGGTGGAAAGGCCCCGCGCGCCTGGCCCTGCTCTGGGGGGGCGCCTGCCACGCACCGGTCTGTCCTGGGCTTTGTCACCAGCCCCCGATGCCTTATTTGGAGCGCTTGTCCCCGGAATAGGACCACTGTGACCACGCAGCAGACAGGGCTTTTGTGCGGATGGTGTTTGTCTTCCTGCGAACACGGTCCACTCTGTTCCCATCTCAATGGGCCTCAGCGACGTCCCCAGTCACGCTGGGCACAGTCTGCTCCCACACGGGTGCCTGACGACCGCATTGTGCTGTCCACCCCCACTGCTCACCTCTCAGGCAGGAAGTAAACAAGGCCCTTCTCCAGAAGCGGGGCGAGAGGAGGGGAAGGAGGCATCGTGGGGCTAAGGGGGAGCACAGGGCGGCCCCCGCTGCAGGCTCGGCCGTCCTCCTCGGCCCGCCGGCAAGGGGGCCTTGCGGAAGGCAGACCGTGCCAGCTACCGGTTTCTCACAGGCGTTTCCACTCTTACAGGAGAGGCCAACGATGGGCGAAGGGGTCTGCAAAATCGAGACTGGATTCCCAACAATGTAGGCGGGCAGGGGACCGTGAAGGGCTGAGAAGTGAGGTTGCCTTTAGACCCATTTCAAGGCCAGTTCTGGACGGAGAAGCTGGGATCAGATAATCCTTTGAACTCCAAGACATTTGGTTAAACAACCTGGAACCCGCTCGCCATGAACTCAGTCATGAGTGGTTTGTATGGGTAAAGTTATAAACATTTGGGTCCTAAGTGTCTTTGTTTATCCGACAGTCTTTCCTCCACGTCAGGGGAAGGAAGCCTGTTTTCTCTGGGAGAAGGCGGGCAGAGGGGAGAAACAGGTCAGGAAAGAAAGAACTTTGTGTCTGAGCACCAGCGTTTCTCGTTCCTGCGTCTCTTTGTCTCCCCTCCATCCTCTGCGCCTTCCCTGCTGATGGGGACTCAGTCTCTCAGGTGACACCAGCCCAGGTCAGCTAGGGCGTGGCAACTGCCCATCCACGTTTGCCCCAGTGTCACAGCTCGGACTTAAAACCCACTCTTGGTGACTTTTGAGGAGGCTGAAGTGACAACTGAGGGCAGGTAAAGGCTTTGAGGAAGGAGGCGGGTCCTGTGCCCCACAAGCCAGGCGACGTGAGTGGGGCTGGGCACACGTCAGACCAGAAGCCGGGGTCGAGGGTGGTCAGAGTGACAGTGAGAGGACGCCGAGGTCCTCTGCTCCTTTGCGAAGCTCCCAGACAGGGCGGTGAGGGATGCGAGGTGAGCATGCTGTCTCGGCCTTCGGGGGACATTTCAGGAGGTTTTCTCAGGGTCACACAAAGTCAGGTGAGTCAGATGCCTGGTGGTGTCATCGCTGCCGGAGCCTACCCGAGGGGAGCGAATGACCCATCACACCAGCCAGGGGGGAGGTCTCCCTGGCCCTGGGGAGGCAGGAGCTCCTGGAGCCAAAGTGACAGTCGCTTGCGGGGTGTCAGAGCGCATCACTCTAAAAACACCCACGGACTGCAAGGCTGGGTTTCACGTAGCCAACCGAAGCTGCCAAAATAAACGCAAGGTCCGGTTCTTGTTACACAGAAAACGAACGAGGTGCAGAAGGCAGAGGCCAGACGAGCAACGGGCCATGTCCAGCGAGCCCCTCGGTGTGACCGCGGCGAGGATGAGGGAGCGGGGGTGGCAGGGTGGGGTGGACCCGCCCAGGCCCGCTCCCTGGACTCTGGCTTGTGCTGGTCCCGCGGTCCCCCCGCCATGATTCCCACCCACGGACCTGCCACACCTTTGCTAAGACTCGTAGCCAACGCCAGCCCCTCCACGAGGCCCATCCGGTCGCCGTCAGATCAGACCCCACCGCAGCAGGCGCACAGCGCTCTCCACTTCTGCCCGGTCCACTCGTGGCTGCGGCAGCGCTGGGCAACGTCTGCCTTCCCCGCAGACGCGGTCGGGGGCAGGGATGGCGTCTGTCTCCTCCTGGGGTCTCTCCCAAGGCAGCGCCCGGCGCGTGGTGGAGGTCCAAGAAAGAGGGGCCTCGTGAAGAGGGCGCAGTCACTCCAGTCAGTGTGGCGCCCCCACCCCCGCCCCGACAGGCCGGTGGGCACGCGGGCCACCTCTCGCCTCCGCCCTGTCCCAGGGGCGTGAGCACGGATATTCGAATAAGCGCCTATGAGAACGCCAAGCCCACAGGCTGGCCAAATAAGTGGGTGGGAGTGTGAAACGGTGATTCTTTTCATATAAAAATGGCTCTTCTTACCCCATTTTAAGGACTAAATAATGAAGCTGCGTGCAGACCATGGAAGGGAAATGGAATCTGAAATGTGCAGAAATTGGTGGAAAAAGCCCCTTATTTCAAAAAGCGAATAGAAACGGCACATGGTATGCGTGTGCTTTTGAAAAGGGTCTTATCAAAATCAGTAGGAAATTAAATTTGAAACTTGAAGTCACTTTTATCGCATTTTATTCCAGTTGAGGCCTGTCTCGCTTTGCCTGCCAGGGACAGGGAGCAACTTATTGAAACGTCTTGCAGAGCCAGCGCTTCTTTAAAGAAACCTCTTGCCCTCACCTCAGAAAGGTGGTGATAGATGAAAAAAAAGAGTTAAAGTTTAAAAAAAAAAAACCACCCCCCAAAACACCGCCCGCTAACTGGCCTGCCCGAGACTGACTAACTGGTTATTCCGTTTGGGTCCTTACTGAGCATCTGTAGGCTCCGTGACGCTACAGAGAAAGCGGAACAAAAATCGAGCCGTATTTCTTTACTCGTAAGCAAGTCGTAAGCTAGCAGGCATGCGGAATACAGAAAATGGTCTTAGATGCATATAAATCTCAGCGTTTGCACGATGCAAGCATCCACAACTTAAATCTATGTAGCTCTACGCTGCTTATAAAACACTTCCACATACAAGTTATCATTTGGTTTGTGAGTCCGTCTGACCAGTCAGCTTCGAGAGCCGTGCCACCGAAGCTGCTCCAAAAGGCTGCTGGGAGCATAAGGCTAAGATGACACTGAAGAAAACAAGCAAGGTGGGAAAGCCTGGTATCTGACACCAGGACTGACTTTCAGGCCATGGTAGATAAGACAGTGCGGTGTGGGCACGGGTTAGACAAAGGGGACGGAAATAGACCCAGTCCTCCTCGGGGCTCTCGCGACGTGACAAGGTGGCCGGGCGGGCCGTGGAGACGGGGCGGACCAGTCAATAAGCAGAGCCGAGGAAACCAGCTCTCCGAGCGAGGGTCCGCGTCTGGGTAAGGAGCTCACACACGGGCCCGCAGGGCACCGAGGAGGGTGGCTGCGAAGTTCAGGCCGAGCTAAGGCGGCACAGGCACCACCCAAGGTCCTCAGGGCGGCTGCGCCTCGAGGGGCAGCCGGGGGTGGACCCAGCCCACGCGCACAAATGAGCTCCCACATGCTGCTGCTGGGGACGGGCTGTCTGGGGTGCTGGGGGGTCCTGCGACCCACCTCCGCAGCGCCAGGCGGAGCCTGGGAACTGCTCATTCCGGGCCGGAGGGTTAGGCTGAGGCCGAGCCCGTCTCCACCTGCCTCTACCACGCCCTCCCTGCTGAGGCTGCTAAGGGACAGGGTGGGGACATAGGACAGGAGCAACGAAATGCCCAGACACTGAAAAGCCAAGTGACGATGACGACGTACGGGGTTCTGCTCTTACCAACTCTCTGAAGACGTTCCTAAGGAGAAGACAGTTGCCATTTCAGGTTTTTAACAACAAACAACATTATCTTAAAAGACATGTGTGTCACCATTTTTCCCTTGCGGACCGCTCCGGCTTTGAAGTGTGAAGTGGACAAATGGTCTAGGAAATAGTTAAAATCAGCGTTTGGAGGGCTCAGAGTCCACTTAAACGGGAACAACACGGCTCACTGACGAAAGTAAGAGAAATGTCTTGCTTTCTTTGTAAAGCTCCCCCCACCCCCAGCGCAGGCTTGACTGCGTGGCCCGTTGGGCGTTTGCAGCGAGCTTTGGGGAACCCAAGCGGAAAAAAGGGAAAAGGGCTGGAGGCGGATAAAGGAACGGACGCCACACTTAGTATTGTCCAGAGCAGCCCGCCGTCCACGGGCCGGGGCGCTGGGGACACCGCGAGCTGACTCAGCCGGTGCATTAAAGAGCTGACTCTCCTGGGAGGGTGGGAGGCCCTGGGGTGGGGGGAGAGCCAAATGGGGGTCCCCTGGGTCCACGGGAGGTCGGTCAGTCACCAGGTGCCTATAGGTGCCCGCACCGCCTCACATGCAAGGTGGGCTGGTGCGGGTGCTTCCACGAGGGGGCGGCGTGTGGGTGGAACAGAAATGCGGGCAGCACGCGGTCCCGGGGGCTGGGAAGGCGCCGCCACGCACGTTCTACAGCAAAGCACTGCTCCCCTGGCCCGGCACAAGGAGGCCACAGGCCCGCCGGGCACCCGGCCCCTGCACAGGTGTCCCTGTACAGGTGTCCCGGCACAGGGGCCGGCTCCTCCCTGGCTCAGGGCTCCTCACTCAGAGACACCCCCCTCAACCCCCACTTCCCAGCTCACCACCCAACACCCTCCTGCCTCGCAGGAAACCAGCTCCATCAGACTTCCTCCAAAGATTCCGGCCGAGAGAGGCTGCAGCTTGCAACCAGGTAACCAAGTTAACTGCCTGTGGGTCCTGGTTCCTAAGGCCCATGGTCAGGGGACACTTGTCCACTGCATCCACGGGCCCTCCGAGACCCCCCTTTCTCCCAAAGCCTGTGGTCTCACTGAAGATTTGTTGACAGCAGATTCCCAGTGTGGTTTACGCCCTGCCCGTGACAGGAAACCTCACAGCATTCACAGTGACTCCGGGAACATCACCTTGTCGCCTTAATTAGATTATAAGCTCCTTCAGAGTAACTCTGGGACGTGATGTCCTAAAAGATGAGATTAATATGGGACTTATAGTAAGTCCTCAAGCTCTGGCTTGGAACTTTAAAATTGCTTATTAAGACTTAATCCGAATAGAATACAGTAATTTACATTGGTAAGTCTCTAGCAGGTATTCCTATTTAAGTTTTAAGGTATCATGCTGTCGCTCTAAGCACTTAAATTTGATGTGATATTATAGCCAGAAACTAACACGCAGCCCACGGTTCTCACTGCGAGGGGGCGGTGGAGGTGGCTCTTTAGATAGAAAGGCATGCGGGGCGCTCACGCGCACCCCTGTGTGCATTCAGCGAGACGTTTTAAAGCAACATAAACACAAAAATGGCCCACAAATTTTATGGAAAAGAGCAAACCCGAAGACTGCGTTCTGTGGTCACGAGACCTGAATGAAAACACAGGATGAATGGCGGGGATACAAGGGCCTTCTCCTGCCCAAGTGAATTCAGCCTAAGGCGCAGAGCCTCCACCTCCCAGGGCCCCGGCCTCCCGAGTCCCAGGCAGGTCAGAGCCTGGACCAGCTCTGCAAGAGGCCCGGCCAGCCCTCGGCCGCCCCGATGGGAGGAGGGGCGCCACCCGTCAGATTCCTCAGTACCGTTTGCTACAGCCGCAGCCAGGGTTGCACGAAAGTAAGACAGTGAACACAGGACAAGAGTGTTCAAACAGATTGGACTCCAGCCGCCCGTTCCTTTTGAGACCCACAGGCCCGAGCGCTTATAGAGTTAAAATTGGCTCCTTAGAAATGTGCCTACCTGTTCACTGCAGGGGCTCCAAGCTAAAGAGACCCCTCATGCCCCTCGATTGAGTCCACGAGAGAGGCAAGCAGTGCGGGGACTTAATTCTGCACAGACCTATGCTGACCACGGCGGCCGCTGGAGATCGGGATGTCTGGGCAGGGCTGCGTGTGCCATCAGGTGACTGCAAATCACAGCGGGATAGCTCGGGTAACACAGAAGCCATGGCACGTGCGCTACACAAAATGTCATCGAGACAGTGAAAACACAACCCACAAAATGAGGAGAAATGTTTGCAAATAATATCCTCACCAGGGACTTGTATCTGGAATATACAAATAGTTCTTGCAACTCACCAATAACTTAAAAAATCACCTAAGTTTCAAAAACGGCCAGATGGCAAACATTTCTCCACGGAAGCCATGATTAATTACACATGAAGAGATGCTCAATACCGCCGGTCGTTGGTGAAATGCAGCCCCAACCTCCGCGGTGAACCACTCCCACCCGCTCGGACGGCTGCAACCAGAGGGCGGACCCGGACCATGCGGCTGCAGGTGGGAACGAGTGTTGTGGCCCCTCTGGGGACTCGTCTGGACAGTCCCCCACAGCTGGAACAGGGTCCCCACGGGACCCCGCATTCCAGTCCCAGGTTCGTACCCGAGAGACATGAAAACATGTGTCCACACAGAGGCTCATGCGCCGTGTTCACAGGTCACAACAGCCAGAGGCAGGAACAACCTACGTGTCTATCGACCGACTGTCGGGTAAATAATGGAGGTTAGCGTCATAAAATGGAATGCCTGCCACAACGTGGAGGCACCTTGCAAGCATCATGAAAAGTGAAGGAAGCCAGTCACAAGACACCTTTTATGATGTCCTTTATGTGAACTGTCCAGAGTGGGCCTGTCTACAGAGATGTAATAGCATGTGGCTAGGCGGTTACCAGGGCTGGCGGAGGGGCCGTGGGGAGCCACAGCTTACGGGTACAGGGGAATTGGGGAGAGTGTCAAAAAAGTTGTAGGTGGTGGTGACAGTTGTACCGCTCTGTAAAAATCCTAAAAAGCACGGAATTGTACACTTTAAGTGGGTGGATTACATGGTACGTGAATTAGGTTTCATAACACTATTTATGGGGGAAAATGTCGTGCCCTTCAGGGGACCGCAGGGCGGAACGGCTACTGGGCGACTCAAGGAGCAGACTCCTGGGGCGGAGCACGCATTCCCCACGCGACTGCCTGTAACTCTGGGTCAGTTCTCAGGAAAAGCTTGGAATTGTTTGGAGACCCCTGAAGGCACCGGCTCAGTATGTGATGGGCAATGACCACAGGGTATCTGCTCAAGACATGTAAGAGGGTCTGGGATAGGACCTGGGCCCACTTGGGACACGGACCCCCGCAGGTAAGACCACAGCTGTGTGTGAAACAGCCCTTGGTTTAGAAGTTGGGCAACTTCACGTGTGTGGTGCTAACAGATATCTCTGTGGCCACGTACACGTCATCCGATTGGGCGCAGAAATATTACAATGCTTGGCTCAAAATTCTCTTGTCTAATTTAACCATCTACGGTGCGTGGAAGACAATCTTCTATCCGAGAATTCCCAGTTCCAAGACTCGGGATTATTTCACCTGTGAGGGAGAGGACACAGGAGGGACTTCAGAGTCTCGCAGAACATGTCACATTTAACTCCTGTTTCAGCCTGAAAGGCGCTGGAGCAAACGTCCCTGACGCCACACGGGCAAGGCGGCCTCTTAGAATTTGGGGAAGGCCGTGAAGGCTGCTCTCCTAGGAGTCTCTCAGGACTTCCTCTCCTTCGTTCTCCAGGTCTCTGTCGCCTTCGCCCTGGCCCCTCGCGGACGTGGAGCCGCTCTCTGGGGGCTGATTCCGTCTCTGCCACAGCTGATACGCGTTCACACACACAGTCATGTTTATGCCGAACCCAGGCAACCAGGGAGCTGAGAATATCCGTCTAAAAATAGGACTTTGATGAAAGAGAAACATCAACTAAACATGAGTAACTAAACAATGTCAGGTCGGGGATCTGTTTATCTGAAGCTCCACTTCCGGAGAGTGAACAGGGTCGGTCCCAGTTCGAGCCCGTCTCCGCCGACCCTGGAAGACCGTCAGGCAGGGCGGAGCACGGTGCTGTTTCCCTCACAGTGGGACGGAGGGGTGGAGAGGCTAAAGAGAAGGAAGCGGTTATTCAGTTCCTCCCCTGTGGACAAATGCTTGTCTAGACTGGTGGTTTTCAAACTGGGTTCTCTGGGACCCTGGAGCCTTTTGGCCTGGCCACAGGGGTGGGGGTGCTGGCCACGTGAGGGGGCCGGGGGGCCAAAGGAAGACCATGGCCCGTCCAATCCACACCGAGTGGCTCTTCTTCCAAACGTGCTTCATACACTGCAGTTCTGCACAGGATGTTCGAGAACCGGGTCCCAGAGTGTGGGATGAATGTTAATGCTCTGATTTGAATTTACCCTCAGGGTTATTGCAGAGAGGACTGCCGGTGGCTTGGCGGTTGAATCACCGACAATCCCTCATTTTTCCAAGATAATATCGTCAGAGCTACAGTGGTGCTACAATAAGGTTTGATATTTATCTAACGGCCGAGGCACATCGAAACATCACGGAGTATAGTTTGAGTTATGAAAAGCCTGATTTTATTCAGAAATGTTTTAGTGTCAAGTGTATTTTATTAACCTGTGATTACTTGAAAGTGGGGAATTCACAGACTAGAATAGTCAGGTGATCAGATGACATCTTTCTACATTTATATCAAGATAAAGGGAATTTATTAGCTTTGAATCATACAACCTTGTTCTCTTTTATATATTTTTCTAATCGTTCTTGTTTCTTTTCTTTCCTTCCTTCCCTCCCTCCCTCCCTTCCTGTAATAGGTAAAATCTTGGCTCCCGGGGACTTAGAATCGGACAGCGATTTGCTTTAGTCCCTAGATCACTCACGTGACAAAGTCAAAGCAACAGCTGGGCGCACTCTTTTTTTCCTGTTTTGATTTTTTCCTCCCCTCCTAACCCCTCATTACACCTCGTGCTCGTTACTCCAATACAACATCTTTCACTACCAAGCAGCAGCTAGAAACAGCGACACTTAATCGTAAACAGCGCGTGGAAAGGTGTTCTGGAACGGTCTTACAGGCAAGCAAGGCGCTACAGCACCGTGCATGCAGCACAGCATTTAGACAGCACGTGAGAGCAAGCCGTTCTCGTCACACTCACGCTGCACGACAGCGTCGTGGGACACGTGCACGTGGCTGTTTCTCCCGTGTGTAAAAGGTGATCCGACCGGCACACACGGAGGTGGCAGAGGGTGGACGGGGAGCTAATGCGAATTTCCCGAGTCCTCAGGGAACTGGCTGGTCGGCACCTCCGAGTGAAAGCAGAGGGCACAATTCAAAGGAAAAAACCCATA
Source organism: Mormoops blainvillei (assembly GCA_004026545.1). NCBI lineage: Eukaryota > Metazoa > Chordata > Mammalia > Chiroptera > Mormoopidae > Mormoops > Mormoops blainvillei. The sequence continues at coordinate 9,350 of PVJD01010079.1, forward strand.
ACGGCTAATGCAACAAATATCTTGTGCCATTAGGTTACAGGTTTCGTGATCCCAAACACTTAAAAGTATATTTAGTATAAAGTTTGTGGATACTTCCAGGGCAGAAAAGGCTGCTTGCTCACAGGTCCTGTATGGTACAGTTCCGTACATTGTCTTACATAACGAATTCCTTCGGAGGCTGAGTGGTGGCGGCAGCCGATCTGGCTCACGGGCGGGAGGGGGCGCTCTGTGTGGCTGCCTCTGGCTGGGAGGGAGGTGGTGTTAACAGGAGGGACGCACGGGTGCTGCGTCATCGCTCCCGTGATGGTTTGGGGCAATGCCCATCACCGTGAAGTGGACGCTCCATCAGGGTAGGGGAGGCGTCCCAAGCTTCTCCCTCAAGCGCAGACGCCATGACTACAGCCGATTCATTTTAACACATCACTCTCTTCCTCACGCCAGTTCTTCAGCAACACAGGGTGTCAAAGAAAAAAAGTGAGACGTTCCCGTGGAGGTTGCAGACAGAGGTCTGCACGCTTAGGCCCACGGCGGGTGTGGGGAGCAGGGCCCAGAGCCCTCGGACTATCAGCCCAGTGTGTCCTGCAGGCGGCAGGACTCACTCCCCTCCCTGCAGGGGGGTGGCCTACAGAGTCTCCCTGGAGTCTCCCGTCAGCAGCCACGCACTCTCCTCGAGCAGAGATCTGGAAATCCAGAAGTCCATGCTCCTCGTGTAGCCCTCGGGGTGCTCGGGGAGGGGGCCGGTGAGCGTGAGGGCTCCTCTCTTCCAGCCACCATCTGTCCTGCTCCCAACGTGACTGCAGACTGAGCCGGAGCGAGGCTACGACATGCTCTGGAAACCAGCGCTCTTTCTGCTTCGCTGGCCTGGCTTTCTTTCCTGCTCCACCTTCACAGCGAACCAAACAGAGTCGCTTTAGCAAGGACAGGACACAAGCGTCTTTTGCGGCACCTTGGGTGCCTCGCATGTCTGCCGTGGGGGCGGGGACCCCCTGCACCAGGGTCCCTCCAGCCTGGCATTAGTTGGTGGGTGGCTGGCTGCGTGCACAGCCGCGTAAATGAGGTGCCTCGCGGGCACCACGGGGCCTGCGCACTCCAGGGGCCCCGCAGCCACTGCAGCCCCATCTCTGCACCGCAGACACAGGCCCCCAGGCGGCTTCTCCACGCCGGGGTCACGGTTCACAGTAAGGGGCCTCCCTATTTTTCCGTCCTTACAGAGACACAGTCCACACTAGACTCTGGCTGTAAAAGCTCATTTGGATGTTAATATTCTTTCCAACCTTAGTTCTACAAAGTGTGCAATTAATGGGTCAAAAGTGATAAAACTGGGACCTCAATGAGCAACACCTACCATAGCCATTCCAAAAATATTCTTTCAAAAATAGCCCACCCTTTTCCCTGATACATTCGGCCACCCCTTTCAACAAGTAAGTGCTGGGAGCCCGTGGGCCTTGGGCAGGACGGTGTGGCTGGGATGTCCCCCTGCACAGACTGTCACACCTCAGCTGACCACACGGACACAGGAAAGCGGTCCCCGCCTCGCGCTCTGGCTCGTGTCCTCCCGACAATCCCAAGACCGATGATGTGGCAGCCAGATCGTTCCAGGGGAGCACGTCTTTCTTAGCTTGTCCATCTTATTCAGAAGCTCTTTTTTTCTGGCAACTGGAGGAAACACGCAGGCCAATAGGCTAAATGCTCATTTTCTGATTCATTTTTTCAAACTCTACTAATTTTACATAGGAGAGTAGAACAACCAAAAACAAAAACCCTTTCCTGTAAAAAGCCGGAGCACATCACCTCCACCAGCTCCCGGCCTGGCCCGGCCCGGGCTGCGGGCTGAGTCCCGGCCGGAGGGAGCGCGTCTGCTTCTGAGAGCGCTGCTTCCATGAATTATGTTTAAAGTGACAGCCTTGTGGATTAAACCCTCCCTCTCGGGAGCCTTAACAGAGTTACAACCTAGGCAAAGCTGTTTCGTGCTGATAACACTAACTTGAAACATGTGCGCTCAGAAGGTGAGAGAGAGGAGGTTGGAAATAGAGGAAGAACTGTTTTCCACATAGTCATGCAAAGCCCCTTAGAGAGAGGGTCCCCAACGCCAGCCTGTGGGACGCCACAGAAGGCCAAGTGCAGACTCTTCCCTGACAGGGCACGTGTCGCCTGGCAAGCAGGCAATAACTTGAGGTTAGCGTTATGATGTGGCGACCCCACGTCATAGGAACTCAAAGGGATGGAGGGGCCAGGCGAGGCCTGCAGCAGGACAGGGAGGGTGAGGGGCCGGGACAAGGGGCAGCCAGCGAAGTGGGCAAGTCCCAGGAGGGTGTGGAGCCCTGTGTGGGGGCTCCAGGCGGGGCATCAGGGGACAGGAACACTGTCTGGGGGCCTCGGACCTTGGCCAACCTAAGCTCTGGAGGACTGGCCGCCGTATCTGTGGCTGGAACCGAGCGGGGCTCTCTGGCTGGCGAGCGTGTCCTGAATGTCCTTTCACGGGCTTCAGGAAACACGGACAAACTGCCCATGATAACTACTGTTCGGACACGTGCGGAAAGCGCGAAGGAGGCTTTACTCAAGGGACCCTGCAGTTGGGTCGTGCAGTAGGGGAGGGACTGAGTCCAGCTCCAGGACGATGAGGAAGAAGGGGACTGATGGCCACGGCGTAAGGGTGGTGGTGGGGGTGGGCGGTGGACGAGAACGTGTAAGGGGACAGACAGGCTGTGTCTCTCTAGCCTGACCCGCCGGGGTTCTCCGTGAAGGCAGGCTGGGGCCTCCAGGCATCACTGGGGGACGGTGGGACGAAGCGGGAGATCAGATATCGAAGGTGATAAAATATCAAGGGTGGGGGTCCTCTCTAGGTCAACGCAGTGGGATTCTTTCTAAAACTGGGTGTGGCAGGCCCCCGCAGGGAAGCCTGAGGTTGAGCAAGAGGGTCGGGGTCTCTGAGCAGAGTTCGGTGGAGTCTCCCTCCGGGTGGATCAGGCGCTTCCTAACACTGGCTCCTGCCGGCGCCACGTAGAGCCAGAGGCACTGCCGTCCAACACCCCCGCCCCGTGCCGGTTGGGGGCGGGGAGCCCTCCCGTTTAACCCAGTGGCCCCGCCTCGCCTCTCCTCAGCTACCTCATCAGCAGGGAGGCTCCTGACACAGCTGCAAACCCCATACGATGAACGATATTTTGTACTGAATATATTTGCACCTGACCCATTTGCTTGATTAAGTCACATGTAGCTTAACAGACTACTTGTTGAGAATTTTACTTGACTTTAATTTCCTAGTTTTTACCAGTGTAAATATACCAACAAACACATAATGCCGGGCGAAAAGTACAACACAACTTAGTCCGGCGTCGTCAGAAACAAAAGCAGAGCACTGCAGAGGACAGTGGCCACTCTTAGCGCTGGACTGGCGCTGCTGACCGAGTACACGCAGGCCCCTGGAGAGAGGCTGGGCGCTGTTTCTGCCTCCGGGACCAGTTGCCACGCCACATGGAATGAGCGTCCGTGTGTCCGTGGCCTCCCTGCATCTCCAAGGAGCCCTTTCCGTAGAGACGCGAGGGTGCTGAGGAACCTACACAACACGGCCGGCATGCCTTCCTTTCCCCCGTGCGCGTCCAGGGTCTCTGTCCCCACCCCTCCCATCTCAGAGAGCTCGGACATCTGTCTCCTACCCCCTTACTCATTGGTCACACCTAAACAATGGTTTCCCCAGCGGGCAAGACACAGACTGACATCCTGGGCAGTCAGGAAGCCAGACGACGTGGACTGATAGTCCATTTTCGCCCGGGGACCTTGCATTTCATTCCTCCTGAATGCACGAAAAACACACTGAAGGGACCTTGCCGCACTGAGCTGTGTGGCAGGAGGCAGTGGGCATGCAGTTCATCGACAGAAGGGGGGAAGGAGGGGAAGGAAGAAGGGGGGAAATGTCAATATTTGGGGGTGTCTTTTCACATATTTTTGAGTAAGCCACAATACTCTGGGAAGTTTTCTTGGACGTGAGGAAAGCATGTAAGGAAATTAACAGGTAAGGCATGCCACGGGAATGATGACCACAAACAAGAAACCAGGTTCATTTAGTGCCTTTAACACTGAATGAAGCATAAATAAGCAAAACAGTAAGCAAATTAAGTATTCACTAACATGGACCGTGTATTGTGGTGTCCTCTGGTTTTTTTGTTGCTATGATCTGAAAGCCCAATAAAATCAAGATTAACACGGAATTTCTTTGGGCGCATTTCTTGAAAGTATCTAAAAATGATTTTAATTAAAAATGGTTTTCCTGGAAAGTGCCCAAGAGCTAGAAGAGCTTACCTATCCAGCACCAAGAACATGCCAGAACGTTCCACTTTCCAGGACGCTTGCTTTTTTCCATGACTAGAGCCAGCATGGGAAAAGGAGACCCTTAACTCGATTTCGCTAGGCCGCCATGTTTCCCTCAAAAAGAGGCATCTAGTTAAAATGTAGTCGTCTGTGTACGTGGGTAAGGCTTGATGATCTGTGACCTTGAGAAATCAGAAAGAACTGACAATGGATATAATGGGACTAGTTAATGCTAACAATGCCAGCAATTTCACAGGATCTACACCCCGCACAGTCGGCGGCACTTCCGTGTTCACAACTCTCGTGGGATGCTCGGTTCCCCGAGGGCGGGGGCCAACCCTTCCGTCCCAATCACTCAGCACAGTGCCCGCGGCGCACGCTACACATGCTTCGGGTGGGTAACAACAGTGCAAAAAAATAACTAAAATTCTTCTTCCACAAACAGTTGACCACTATCAATACCCTGTTAAAATCTGTCATTTTGTCCTTCTTATTCATCCCCAACTGTCCTTTAGTAAAAATGCCAAAAACATGTCTAACATAGTAATCAAAGTCCCCTGGCCTGGGTAACTCCAAACTATGTGAACTAACTCTGAGTATCGATACCTTTAGGAAACTGGTAGATAAATCTTACCATGAGTAACTCATATCACTTCTCATGAACTTAAAACCTGTAAACCTTCCCTGGCCACCCCCTCTCTCCTGTCCCAGCCCCCCAACAGGCTCTGGGGCTTACGCGTCTGGCCTTTGGTGGCTGCCCCGGAGCACTGAGGGTCGAGTAGGGGAGGGCTCTTCCCCAAGCTCCACTAAGTAGGGACTTGGCGCTGGGCACTTCCTGGCTCTAGAAGTCACCTTAGCTCGCGAGACCCCAGCGAGGGCACGAGCGTTGGGAATGCGTTCACGGGTCAGGGCAGCTGACTTGCAGGGGGCGCGCAGGATAAGGAAGAGGAAGGCTGCCGTCCCAGCAAATTGCGGAATCAACGTTCACAGCTCACAACACCGAGGAGCATTTTCACCGTCCACGCGCCACATTAAGTCTTTCCATACGGTGGTTCATAGCTACGTTAGCCCTGTGACACAGGTCTGCATTCGTGCCCACGCCACGCTGAAGAAAAGGAAGGCCTAGAGAGTTTAAGGAACCGCCCTGCTCATGAAAGGTAGAAGTGAGAACGCAGTTGAAGTGCATCTGATGCAAAGCCCCGGTTCACCTGGAACTTTTTAACTTCCAGAAAAGACTCTCCAGAATAGTTTTCGGTAATGCAACACATTCCCAAAGTCCCACAGGGTGATCTCCTTTTAAACATGAAAGCCGCCCTCCTTCCTGCCCATCTACTATATGGTAGGCTCCAAGAGCCGCACGACAGAAACGCCTAAATTAGTAACGGGCAGCTCTTACAGGAAGAACTTCCTTCAAAACAGTTTGAGAGCGGGAGCATCGGCAGGTCGTCTGCTTCCCCGGGCCCCATTTCTTGACCGTAAAATGGGCTGAAGAATGAGCTGGCGCTGCAGTTCTCGGGCCACGTCGTCGGGGCCCTGAACTTGGGGCTTTCTTGGGGGAGAGGGTCTGGCGGACACTGAGCCCTGATACTTTCCTAGGACGTGGGCACAGGTGTCTAGGCCAGATATCCGACTGCCCGCCAGAAAGCCCGAAATCGCTCCTGCCAGAGTAAGTATGCGAGCCGGTCAGCGGGCACAGGGCTGACACACTACAGGGGGGTTTAAGTTGCAATTCGTAAGCTGTCCCTGACTCTGACTAAGTAGCCTGGCTCCTGTGTTGGTTAGTTAACGAAACGCTGGGTCCTAACTGTAAAGTCTGAAAGCATTAAGTCTCCTCCCGAGAGCCGTTTTAATAAAGACGACGTAGTTTTAAACGTATGGTAATAGACTGTTACTTTCCTGTTTGTATCACTAGATTTTAAATTTCAAAAAACAAAATTTTTCAGTCTCCATGCATCTTTTAAAATATAAATTTCACAGAGACCATAAAAAATTTTTTTACAAACTGTGTTATCGTTTTCATTAGTGCAAACATACAAAACATGCAACTAAGTGTCCTCTTTCTCAACCTCACACTATCAACAGCCCTCCCTCCAGAATTTACATTTTTTGATGAGTGATTCTTAGCTTACAACCTGCAGTGAACGTACAAACAAAGGGGCAGGTTTCTCCGGAAAAAGGTGGAAAGGCAGCTGGGTGGGAACATGGAATTTACTGGACCAAAGCCACTGATGAGATCCCCCGCTAGGTGGAGGCACCATGAGGCCAGGACTTCTGGGTCTTGATTTTTTTGAGCTACAAGGCCAGGAAAGGGCTTCTTTCACAAGGTTCTCCACAAACACTTGCAGAATGAATTAGTTGGTGAGCTTCCAGCAGGGCCCCGTTTTGCAGGGCTTTTGCCCGACAACAGAATAGGCTGGTGTTGTTAAACGAGCCCACTTCTGGCTTCACAGCGTCACTGACAGGAGCTGGTGGACGCCTGGGTGGAGGCTGGGGTGTGGCGTCGGCACTGCACGTCTGTTATTTAGCACCAGTACTTCCCTCCAGCACCCACCTCGGGCATCGGGCAGACGAATCCTCACTGACCGCTCGCTGACAGGCCCCATTTCTTTCTAGGTGGTTAGACCTTCTGCATATCTGATGGTTTATTAATGGTTTTTAGAAATGCAATTTTCTCACTGAAGAAATTTCATTTCTGTCCCCTCTCGCCCTGGGTTCCATTATATTCTTCCTTGAGGCACTTAACAGCCCAGTTCTCTCTGCGGGGCCATGACACAGAGGTGTGCGTGCCCTGCTGTGGGACTGCTGCCCCCGCGGGTTTGCCCAGTGTCTCCCTGGGCCACACTGAGAGCCTGCTCACACGTGTGCCCCCGCCCTTGGTGAGGACAATAAATGAAAGGTGCTGTGTAATAAACTTGGTGTTTTGATGAATAAAAACTTATCAGGTGTAAAGGCAAATGCTGTTTTGAGTTTCTGTTTTTGTCAGCTCTAGCTTTTTAAAGTGCCTAAGTCCCAGGAAGATGACTTATGTCAATGAACTTGTGTCTGATTTCTGTCAGCCGGAGGCTGAAAGCAAGTCCTCCTCCATTATTTGATGAACAAGTTGTATTTCTTGGAAAAGACGTGTTACCGTCGGAAACCAGCCACAGAGATCCTTTCTGATACTTTGAATTCTGATTTAGCGAAACCATAACGGAAACTTTTTAAATGAGTAATTCCCTGTTGCTTTCATTCCTATTCCTGAGCTTCGCTTAAAGACCTTCATGGTTGTATCTAATATCATGGCAGCTTGAACAAAGGAACCAAGATGAAAAATGGGACATTGTTCCAACTGATTTGACATCATGAGAAACAGACAAGCCGAAGCCTCGGTAGGTGCCAGCCTTGTGGCAACGGCAAAGGGAAGGTCCACGGAAATCTCCACCTTGTGTCACCCCCACCCCACCCCCCATCACAAGGTCTCTTTTCCCCTTGAACATATTTCGCTACTTTGTCATCTATAGATTCAACAACGCAGTTCGGACACTGGGAAGAAGAGATTGTATGGTTTGAAATGAAAAACACACCAGGGAGCCATCCACAGATGACTTTGGAAACCCAAAGGTGACAAGATGAGGAGGGATGGGGAAAGAACCTGACTGCCAGGGTCCTACGGCTTTCCGGACTAGTCTGCGGCCCCGGGGCTGCGGGGCCGTTGCATCAGCACCTTCCAGACCGGTCGGCGTGGATCGCGTTGCTGTGCTGTGTTTATTCATTCCTTTGGGCGAATTCTGCACGGATTCAAATCCGCCACCGACCGCTCCACACGGCAGCGCCGGCGCGGCCCGGGCGACTGCACGACAAGCCCATCGCCCGCGAGCAGGGCAGGACTGGGAGGTTCTGGGCTTGGGGCTTCTGAGGTGCCACGCGGACGCGCCAGCCCCCCACCCAGAGCACCCAGGTGACTACCCCGAATCCTGCCCAGACCGTGCAAGAAACTGAGTTAGAAATTCATTAGGGGCAGAGTTTACGTGGTCCCCGCTAACGATTGCGGGTCAGTCCCGTTATTACTAAGTCCCAACAGGAACAGTGGACCAGCAGCCCCCAGATCGCTAGAATTCCCCGACGGGCGCCTGTGGGCGCCGTGCCTGTGACCACGGGCAGGGCTCGGACGGCCGGACCCCGCAGCATCCTCCAGGGTGCGGCGCAGCGCGGCCCCGGGGACCCGCTCGCGCAGCGGCGGGGGCAGTTACCTCGCGCCGGCTTAGGCTGGAGCTCTTGGAGCGCGACTTCTTGCGCAGGTACACGGAGAAGAACCTGCGCACGGTGAACTTCCTCATGCTCAGCTCCATCGCCCCGCGCCCAGCCGGGAGCAGCCGCAGGGCCGCAGGGCGCGCATCCCCGGAGCATCCCAGGCGCGGAGGTTAGGTCCGCGGGCGGGCGCGCGTGGCCGGGGAGCCCGGCGGGGCGGCCATCCGCGTGGGGCGCAGGCTGCGGGCACAAAGGGCAGGCCGAGCCGGCCCCAGCGGCCGGGCCCCAGCGATCCCTCCTCCTCCTCCTCCTCCGCTACCACCTCCACCTCCTCCTCCGGCGGCTGCAGCCCAGCGAGGACCAGGCGGCCCCGCCCGCCTCCACTGCCGCCAATCAACGCCCGCCGCTCCGGGCGCTCCCTCCTCTTTCTCCGGTCCCGCACAGACCTGCCCCAAGCAACCCCACCCCTCCCAGCCCGGCCCTGCTACTACCGCCAATCCGCACCCGCCGCCACGCCCAGCCACACCCAGCTCCTTGTTCTCCTTCACTACCACCAATCAGAGCCCGTCGTTCCACCGCCCCAGGCGCTCACTCCTCCTCCTCCCCCCTCCCTCCGAGTAGTACTCACTTCGTGCAGCCCTGCCCCGCCTCCGCTCCGCCCACCGCCCCAACCGCCAATCAGCGCCCGCCGCGGCGCATGCCGAATGAGCACGGCGGAGGGCGGCTGTGCTGCGCTGCGCTGGGGCGGCGGTGTGGCGGGTCAACTATGCCTGCCCGGCGTTCTCTGTTCTGCTCCGTGGCCTGCTGTTTTTTTTCTCCCTTAAGGGGTGTCATTATGTTTTCTTTCCTTAAAGCATACATTTACACACTTTGGCATAATGCTCTCCTGTGCCGAGCAAAACTTTAACTGTTGATTAGCAAACATTTCTAGAAAATAGAACAAAACCCGGGGGCGGAGGACACATGAACTCTGCACCCCTCCCAGGCCCTGCCCCAGGACTCCTCTTCTCCCACGCCCTGCAGCTTGGGAGCCCAGGCCTCGGGGTCCCCCCCACCACTCCCCGGTGGGGAAAGGGTGCCCACGTGGTCCGACCGGGCAGCGGCTGGGAAAGCTGCCCTTGGCAGTGGTTGGAGAACAAAGACACATCCGTCCTCCCTGACCTCCGACTCCATATATAGAAAACCATCGGGACTCGTGACCCATGGGGCCTGCACAGAGCGAGCTGAGCAGCCGTCCGCCAAGGCCAGCTGCTGATTGTAGGGCAGCAAGGGATTTGCCTTAAAGGGAAACATGTTTTTTTTTTTCCTACAAATGCTCACTGGAGGGCTGTAGGCAGTCCCAGAACTGTGAGCACGGATCTGTGCAGCCTATCTTGTTCTACTCTTGTGCCATGTCCACGTGTTGAGTTTATGTTTGAGACTGGATCCAACGGTCTTACTACCAGTGCCGCAGGGCCCCTGAAAAGACCCGAGGAGATGAGGACCGCAGACTGTGCAAATCCTCGAAACACGCCATCCCCTTGGCAGAATCAAACGTGGCATTAGTGCCTGTGATAGGCTGTCTGTGCTAAAGTGGGTAAAGAGGGCAGAAGACCCCCGTGAGCGCTGGCAAATTCATGCCACTTCGGGTCGCAGGAGGGGTCAGGCAGCTCTCGGGGTAATGGACGCTGCAGGCCGCGGCGGCAAGCACAGAGAATTCGGTGTTGGGTGTCCGTGCGGCCTTGGCCTTGCGCAGTGAACTTGAGCTCACTGGCGTGGTTTGAGTTCCCACTGCGAATCTCTAAGGTGAAAATACGGCATTCAAAACTGGTCCCTGCTTTTCTCAAGGGTTCTGCTGGAGGGCGACTCTTCCTTCTCTGGGGACCAGCTGACCCGGTGCATCGTCCCCGCCCACACGCCTCAGGTGGCCCTGCTCTAAGCAAAGGCAGAGACAGATGCGGACTACACATGGTGCTCTCGCAAAGAGGGCAGAGGACAGACACTGGACACCAGCTGGTCACCAGCTCCGGGATAAGGGAAGGGCCGTGCGCCCACAGGCTGCTCTGGGGAGAGCTGGGACAACTAACGGGGCAGAGGCAGCAGGGCGGTAGGCCCACTGCCAGCTCAGGGCAAAACCTTTGCGGGTGTGACAGGGCTGCAAAGGAAACATCGTGTGGGACATTCATGACTCCCCTGAATTTGAATGCAACGAACTGTTCTATTGAGCTTGGAGAACCCAACCCCCCAAAAAAATAAAGCTTTCATATTTCAACCCTGGAATTCATTTCGTGGCTAGGCAAGTCCGTTCACCTGTGTCTTTGTCCTGGTGAAACGGAGGTGTCCTGGCATCCCTACCAGCTGCCCCTCTTCCACACTGCACGTGCTTGCGCAAGGAGACCCTCAAGACTACCAGGTCCGGGGCAGGTGTCGGGGCCCATTTTCACCTGGGGCCAAATGCTGGAGAAGGGCAGGTGAACCTCAAAAAGGTTGGCACCCAGATGACGGGGTGGGTCCAGCGAGAAGACACAGAGCTCGGCAGGCCACTGGTTCTCTCCGGCTGCGGTCACAGCCTCTGACCAAAGCACAGTACGTGCGGGACCGGCCTCCATGGCCGCTGCTGCGTCCGAGATGGCCCCGGGCCGGCTGTGTGCGCTCAGCTCAGGCCGGCCCGTGACCATGGACCACCTCCTGGCACCTGGGCCGCGCTTGCTGTAGGGGCGCAAGAAAATGATTACGGCATGGTTCCTGGCCTCCAGAAGTCCACGGTGCGCCATGTGGACAGAGACAAATGAGAAGTCAACCCTCGCTGGAAAAGCCAAGGTAGAAGTGGCATTCGGGGTGACTCCTGGGGTTAAGGAGACATTTCCTGGGCAGACAGAGTGGGAGGGATCCGAGGCTGCAGAAGAACAAGGTGCCTGAGACCTTAGAACGAACAGGATTTCATGACTGATGAAAACTGAAATTCCCACCAAGCCCCCAACATACAGAAGGTATAAAATTTCAATATTTTAAGGACAAATAACTATGCCGATTAAAAGAGACGCCAACAGACTATTTCCCAGGCGTGGAGTTCCCTCTCTTTGTGAGAACACGGAATGCCCTGGGCAGGTAACCTGAATCCCATGACCTGCGGGGACATGGCAGCTCGGGTCTGGCGTGGAGGGCACAGCGCAGGGGTGAACGTGGCTCAGGGGGCACGCAGGGCTGTGTGAGGAGTGCCCTGTGTTCACGGGCCTCGTGTCGGAGCGCATATCCAAAGGTCACCGCAGGTCAGACATGGCCGTGCAGGTGGGCCGGTCTGGAAGGCTGAGACCCTGCTGGAGTTGAGGCACACGGGCAGCAGGCCCGGGACCGATGGGTGAACTCTGAGTAGCCCCCAAGCTGGTCAGTGGGCCGTGGGCTGGAGGCTGTGGTGGGGTTGGGGGCGGGTCTCCAGCCACAAGAACCTCAGAAGAAGACGAGACAGTGCTCCACAAAAGAAAGTGTCGGCCCAGCTGCTCATCGGGAGTGGTTCAGGTAACCTTGTCTGTGCCCTGTCTCCCCTCACCTCCACCTCCGAGCCTGACAGGGATGCTGCAGGCCTCCTGCATGATGGGAACTTAGGCCGAGACTAATTTCCTCATCAGGTATTTAAAACTCAAAGCACGTGTGGCAGCCTGTCACCCAAGAGGAGGAAGAAGGGTTGGAAACTGACAGGAAACTGTTGCTTGCTCCACTGACAAATACTGAGGGGTGCGTTTTGACTGATCACAGACCAGGGTTGTTCAACAAACCAGTTACACCTGGCTGTGGGAGGAAGCAGAAGGAGGGTGGTGACAGGTTTGCAGCATTGAGATCCCCTCTTCACAGCCGTTTGGTTCAGGGGGGACAGCTGTAAAGCGGGGCTCCAGCCTCGGTGAGGGCAGGCAAAGCTAGCCCCCTTGCAGGCGAGGAATCGCGACCCAGCACTGGCACTAAAGGGGGTGAGAACTGTGCCCCAAGAATTGGTGATCCCCAAATTCTGTGAGCACAGGCTGTGGCCCTAATTGACATGCACTCTCTGTGTAATCCAGACCAACACAGAAGGCCAAGCCACGAATCTGAAGTGGTCTCGAACGGTTCTGACCCCGGGTTGCCTAGCAGAAACCCACATCAAACCCAGACTTCAAAGAATTCCGCAGATACTGTTTTGGGGGACAAGAGCTGAGCACCCCATTCTCGTGGACACTGGGTGACACAGGAGTCGGCTGGTCCCGGACTCGGATGCATGAAGCTTGGCTACCAGACTTAATCAGGTGAAGCATATGACATGAGCACATCTTGTGTTTCAGGAAATAAAAGGGAGAAGTGAAAACATGACTAAAGAACAAAGGACTGGAAAAGTGACTGAACAGACAGAAAGATGAACAAAAACACCTCTGGAATGAGACGGCGGGGCACTACACACAAAACAGAGACAGCTGGATGCGGGGGCACTCTGTGACACGGAGCGAGTCTGCGCGGCGGAGGCCCCAAGATGCGGAGAGAGAGCCCGGTACCGCACGAAGGGGCGGATGTCGGAAAGCGCAGTGTCTTGAGTTAAGTGTCTACCTGCTGTTCCAAGGGTGACTTGATCTTTGCTGAAATTCTCCAAGCCCGCAGAACAGGGGTTTTCACATGGAGATGACTTTGTCCCCTACGCCCCAGACATTTGCCGTGTCTGGGGGCATTTTTGGTTGTCACAACTGACATGAAAGGAGGGCTGCTCCTGGCGCCTAATGGGTGGAGGCTAGGGGTGCTGCAGAGCGGCCCCCAGTGCACAGGAGGGCCCTCGATGAACGATGAGCCCCACCCCTGGGATGAGATGGGGGGAGGGGAGGGGAGAAACCTGCCTCACTTTCTGGACATCACTGGCACCCACAGAAAGGGCAGGTCCCTGTGTTTAAACCAACATGTAGAAGTACATGGTGACGTACTCCACAAAGTTGTCACTTGTTAGAATCCGAGAGTTTGCCATGGAAAATTCATGATAACTGGGAAAGGGGCAGATCCCCACATTCTGAGATTTCATCTGCAAGCTCTCTCTCTCTAAGGACGCTCGGCCTTCCACAGGGTGGCCCTTGGGCCCACTGCCCAAACTTCACTGCCGTCACGTCCTTCTTCCCCACGCCCGCCGACTCACTGAGGCTTCATGAGACTTGCTAAACAGTCTTCTCGCGTCCCCTTCTTTCCAGCGCACTGTCGGTCAGAGTTTGGACCCTCGTCGGTCCCTCCCGCAGTGCTGTCAGTGCGGGCTGCGCCTTGTCCCCTCCGCCCATCTGCAATCCAGCTACCAACCCGATCTTTCCAGAAGCAGATCTAGAAGCACCCCGATGCACCACAGCTCCCCCTGTCAGCAGGGCAGAGTGCAGACTGCAGGCCCAGCAGGTCCCTTGCTTGCCATCTGCCCTCCACTGTCCCCCAGGATGGGGCTGTGCCCCCATGCTGAACTCCCAGCGTCCATGATGCTTTGCGCGACTGTCACTACCTGGCGTGTCCTTCCTGCCCTCCTGCACCCACCTGGTGGCTGCGCCTCTTTCCTTCGACCCCCACAATTCAGCATGGCCTCCGTGGAAGCCTGCGGACACTGCTCCACCACAGGCTGCGCCGGGGGTCCTCCCTGGGGCCCCGGTTCACGTATCACACCGGATGAACACTCCTGGCTTCTCTGTCTGCCTCTCTGCAGACGTGGCGACGCCCGGGGGGCCCCTGTGGGCAGCCTCAGTACGTGCTTGTTAAAGGGATTTTGCGATGCTCACTGTCAGAGATTGCTGGCTGGGAAGAGCTCCGCGTGCACCAATATTTCACCTCGGTAGCCCAATTGTGAAACCCACGAAAGGAACACAAAGAACCTGCATCCAGGAGGCGGACCGACCCTCCCCACTTGCACCGCAGGAAGGCAAGGGCTCAGACCAGGCTGGGTGTCAGCGAGTTCGCAGATTCTCAACGTGTCGAGCACTGTGCCAGCTCCCATGAAAAGAAATCACAGGAGAGAGGAGCCACCCAGAGGGTGACAGGCCAGGGTCCTCACCTCCTTAGACAATTACACTTGCCCAAGAAACCCCACGCGTCCCGGTTCCGTGGTCAGAGCACCTGACCGACAGAAGCCGGGGCGGCGGCCCCCGCCGGCCTCCTTAGGGCTCGGGGCGCAGACGCTGCCGCGCTTCGCAGCGGGACGCTGAGCTCCAGGCTGCGGGAGGGCCGCGCTTTCTCGTTCAAGATCCGCTTCCTCCTGAGACCGCGGAGGGACCCCAGAGAGGCTCGTTGCATGCAATGGCGTTGGGAGGAAAAGATACCCGAGTGGTGTGCCAAGGGGAAGGCATTTGGCAACATTTAATGTAAATGCTGTGACTTGCCTGGTCTTTTCTAGAAATCACTTTTTAAAGGGGGGAGGGGTGAAGAGCCATTCCTTCCCTGGGAGGTGGCAGAATCTGCAGCTCTACTACTGCTTACGCACGGCTGAGGGGTGAAGTGGCGTCCCCCGCCCAGAAAAATTGCGTTGAAGTCCTGACCCCAGGGGCCCCAGAATGCGACCTTGTTTGGGTACCGGGTGGTTGCAGGCGGAATTAGTCAAGGTGAGGTCAGACTGGAGTAGGGTGGGGCCTGGTCCAATATGACCGGTGTCCTAATCACAGCCACTGCGAGCAAGGCCGCGTGCCCACCGCAGCAGAGATTGGAGCGATGCAGCCACAGGCCAGGGAGCGTGGCGGCCACGACAGGCACTAGAGGAGGCAAGGAAGAACCCCGCGCGCCCCCCCACCCCGCCCCCATCCCTCCGCACACGCGCACAGCTCAGCGCAGCGCGGCCCCGCCCACACCGAGTTCAGCCTCCCGGGCTCCGGAACCGTGAGACCAAAATAGGATCTCTGTCGTTGGAAACCCCCCAGTTTGTGGGGCTTTGTCATGGCAGCCACAGGAGATGAACAGACACTTCTCATCGCACAAGTGTCACAGGGAAGCTTTGTGTCAGCAACATCAATGAAGAGGCTCGCATTGACAGAGCGCCTGTTCTAACAGTACGGAGGGAAACTTCGCGGTGAAGGGAGAAATGAGGGGCTATCCTGGGGTGCGTCCAAGCCTCTCCATATGTTACAGAGGAAATTTAAAAGGGAAGGAGTTCGCAGAGAAAAGGAAACGGGAAAAACTATAGCAGGAAGGATTTGTGTTGCTTACAAAGGAAAAATAAAATCCTCATCATGGAAAGTCTCTCAAGACCTGGAATGAGTACAAAGGAGAATATCCTTGCCAGAAGTTTTGTTCGTTTTGTTTTGTTTTTAGCAAGAAATGTTCATCTTTTAAAGAATGCCCCATAGACATCTGCAGCATCTCCCGCACAAGACGGTCACATTATTTGCTTACATTAGGGCTAGAAATGGGACCTAATCTCTAGCTGCCATTCCTCGAGATGGGAACTAGCTGCTCACGCAAAAGACAGGCTCAGGGACACGGCTCAGTGGGGTTTCGGCTGTGGCCTTGTGCCGGGGTCCACCCCCACCTCCTGGTGGGAGGGGCGCCATTCCTGCAATGAACGGATCACACGTGTAGGGGGAGGTGTCTTGACACACACGAAAACGCCGGGGAAAGTGAGGGTGGGGGGCCCGTCTTTTGAAAGCATGACAGATCCAATAGTAAGTGGGGGGAAGGGGAACTGAGGCCAAAAGATGAGGCTGAGAGGGAATTCCCCGATGTTGCACGCAGCATTTGCCTGGGAGTCTGTCAGTCCCTGGAACCTGGAGCTGAGGTTTTGACAGGGTCTGGGGAACAGGGCAAGGCTAGCCCGCAGGTGGGAGGCGAGGCCAGAGCCCCCTGCGGAAGTCAGGGGCCACGCACACACGGCAAACTGTAAGGGGGTCTGGGGACACCCCTCCCCCCACAGCAGGACAGGAGCTACTTCCCTGCGAGGCCAGAGGGGCCGAGTGAGGGGACTGTCTCTCCACAGGTGTCTGCAGCTCACACCAGCCAGTGGGAGGCAGAATGACACCCCAGGGCGGCCCAGAAACCGCCTGGCCCAGCTTACTTCCTAAAGGACCAGGCGGAGCACCCGAAGGACCAGGCAGAAGGAACTGGATCCCGTCTGAGGCTCGCCTGGACCTCCTCCAAAGCTCAAGTGCAGCAAAATTCTAAGGGCCACAACCACAAATTGCCAAACACACAGGAGAATGAGCTCCCGTGAGCCCAAGTCAGCAGACAAAACAAGTCGCAGAATCAGACTGGCAAAGACAGCGGCGGCTGACCGCTTTATGTAGATAATATACAATGTTCGATGTGTTTAAAACACCAAAAGCGGGACTGGCAGCATTCTAACGAAGCGAGAGGTTATAAACCCATTAAGCAGATTTGTAAACAAAAGCGAAACTGTTAAAATTAAACTGTACGTTTTAAATCGAAACTCCATAGAATAAACAGCAGCTGAGACAAAATCCGAGAAAACGTTAATAAAGGACAGTTGTCGGAGTGCACACCAGGAAGTCACGTAGACAGGAGGGCGGGCAGGCGGGCAGGGTGAGGGGCGTGGAGCCGAGGGACAGAGCCGGCCTGCCCCCGCGCCTCCACGTGGCAGCGAGGACAGGCGGGCGGCAGGTGCCGGGGTCCGCCGAGGGCACGCAAGTGTGGAGAACTGTTTGGGCACCACCAATCCACCAATCCTCGTGTTTAATGTTAAGAATTAAATAAAAATGAAACTCTACCTAAGTGCACCATATTAAATCTGCAGAATACCAAACCAGGAAAGAGCTCTCTCCACAGCAACCCGAAGAAAAGACAGATTTGCTGTGAACGAATGTCAGCCCGTCAGCTCACATCGCCCCAGAAGCCAAGCGAGAGAGAGAGAGGGTTAAGAGAAAACAACATCAACCCCAAATTCTCTTGCAAAGGGTCTTTCAAGGACAAGAACAAAAGGAAGACACTCCTGGTTCAGCAACCCGAGGGCGATGACTCCCCGTGAAATCGCGCAGGTAAAGCTAAGTCTTCCTGGAATGGGTAAAGAGAAGTGAAAGTATGGCATACCCTGTGGTCTTAAATCAAGTGAAAAACTTGATTTTAAAAATAGCAATTACAGAAGGGGGCTGAGCAGAGTTACAATCATCTACCACAGTGAGTTTCAACCTTTTCACTCCTCGGCACACGGAAATGAATTCCTGGGCCGCACAGGACCGCACTCCAATGCCAGTCTTTGGGGACGCACTCCTGAACCCCCAGGACCAGCCAGCCCCCAGGGAGGGGCCCTGAAGGGAACAGGGGTCCTCAGACATGCACGGAGATCTTGGCTCCCGCTGGACTGGAGACTCTGTGAGGGCAGGAGCTCTCTCTGTTTTTCCAGCCCCTACATGCGATGCCTAGTGCCCGCGTGTCCAAGATGTGCTAGACAGACGGCAGGTCGGTCAGCTTCCCACGGGGGGCTCTGGGCCACAGGACAGAGTGTAGAACGCAGGCTGCGTGGAAAGGCCGGCTAACCCCTCTCCTCTCCTCTCCCTCCCACCCCCCGTCTCCTAGCCAGGAATTGGTACATCACCTGGGTTCACTGAGAGGACAGGTCAGTGACCCTAAATAACGCTTTTTAGGTTTGCTAGGGACATATGTCGTATACTAGGTACAAAAAAAGAATTGTTTAGTAGGGCCCAGATGTGAGGTTCCCCGTGGGACATCCTGAAGTTCAACTCTGTATATAGCCCACATTTCTGAGCCAATGAGTGTCCCCTGTCCCGTGCCAGCTGCCCGGTCAGTGACATCACCACTTCTAGTTCCTGTGATCAGACTTCCTTCCCGGGACAACTGGCCGGGGAGTCTGGTGACGGCTCAGGAAGCCTGAGCCTCCAATCCTGTCACCACCACCGGGAGATGAGCTCTGTGTGGCTGACTCTCCCTGTCCTGTCAGGGAGGGATCGGATGGCCGCTTCGGGCATGAAAGCATATTGCAGAAGCTTTTGAGCTTGAAGTATTTTAAGTAACAGCTTAAAAATATGAAAAACGCAAAAAAGAAAGTGAGGTCTGAGGAGTCTCCACTTCCGAGCCGTGTGAACGTGACTGGTGTCGCACTCCGTGTGCTCCAAAACGGTGCCTCTAAGCCCCACCCCAGGCCCGCGAGTGGGGCCTTACTTGGAAACAGAGTCTCGGCAAATGTAATCAAGTGGGAGTATTGCCATAGCTGGACTGGGGTGGGCCTAACTTCAGTAGGTCTGGTGTCCGTATAAGACGCACGCAGAGAACGTCGTGCAAGGACGGAGTCAGGTCGGAGCGGGGCGCCCACCCACGGGGGCGCCCGGGCCCCAGCAGCACCTGAAGCGGGAGAGGCCCCGACAGGCTCCTGGCTTTCAGGGAGCGCGGCCCGGCCCATACTTTGATTTGAAGTCGGGCAGGAGGAGAATGCCCTGCGAGCAGGGGGCGGGGCTTACAGGGGCACCTTCCAAGGGGCGAGCACTGCGGTGAGAAGCCCCCGTAAAAAGAGCAAGGGTGCCGGAGAGCAGCACTGTGTCCCAGGAGCTCCCGCCCACAGGGAGGGCTGGGCGTGGCTCTGGGCCGGCCCGTGGGGTGGGGCCCCAGAACTGAGCCCCGGGACAGGGACAGAGGGTCCTGGCACAGAGACGACGTCTGGAATGAATTCAGCCCCCACCCTGACCTGGGTCTCCTTCCTGCCTCACCCAAGACTCGTCCTTTGAAGAGTCAGGGTCCCTGGCAGCCGCCACACAGCTCGGTTTCCTCCGATTGCTGCGGTCTTCCCCCCAACCCCGCCCAGGGAGGAGGTTGTTTTTCTTTTAGGGCCTCTTGGGGTGTGCGGAGCTGGGGTGACCCACCCTGCACGGCAGGACGGCGGCCAAGCTCCCCCCCTTCCGGCTCGCCTTCCCTTCTGTCTACAGCCCAGGTGCGGGGGCTGGTCCCTGCAGGTGGAGGGACGCGCTGGGACCCCGGAGCCTGCGGCCTGCCACCGAGGGCGCTGACCTGGGCTGCGTCACCGTGAAGCCCCGGCGAAGGTCTCAGGGGTGCGGCGAGGGCTCCTGAGCAGAGACTTGGCTACGGTTTTGCCCGTCTCGGCAGCCCTGAGGGGAGAGGCGCTGTGAGGCCCTTCCACACTGCCCTTCGGGCAGGTATAAATCATTCGAGCCTGGCTTGGCCCGCTTTATTTGGAACTTCAAGGACTTCCCATCCTTTTCAAGAGAAAGTTAAGCCCCTTGGGAGCCCCACACGGTCCCCATGTGTCCCTTCAGCCTCTTCCCGCTGCTCGCAGACAGGAGCTCTTCATGAAGTTGTGCTGACTCCCTTTAAATCACCCTAACCCAGTGTGCACGCTCTTTCCTAAGTAGCACCTTCATTTAACCCATTTCCTCTCATCCTTCAAAGCTTCATCTAAGAGGCATCTTCCCTGGGAAACTTTCCTGCATGCGCGTGCGCGCACGCACGTGCACGCGGACCCGCACGTTCTCCTGCTCCCTCCCTACAGCGTAGGCACGTGCAGACCCGTCACGGTCGCCGAAAGAGCTCATTTGCCTTCGTGCGGCGACTGGGCAAAGCGCCACCTGAGGGCAGAAGCCGCGCCTCGTCGACAAGCAGGCAGCTGGGCTGGGAGAGACACGACCGCGTTTCTTGGCTGAACAAATGAGCGAGCTCGTGCCTTCCCGCACTAACGGCGGCCAGGCGGGGCCGCCGCTCGAGCTCCCTCTCCCGCCCCCTCGCACGGCCGACGTCCGCGTCCGCGTCCGGGCTCCGCGGCGCTCGAAGCCCGGGCCTCGCGTCTGCCACGGCCTGCCGGGTGCCCCGTCCAACGGCATTGCAAGCTGTGTTTGTAATATTCCCTCCAAGACCTGCATCTCGTCTGAGCGCCTCACCTTTGTCACGTCCCTGCCCAGCCCCGGCCGCCTGGCCATCGGGGTCAGACGCGGGGCCCCGGCGCAGGGGACGCCTGTGCCCCTCCCCCCTCTCCGCCCCCAGGCTTCCCGTCCGTCGCAGGTCCCGTGGGGTCCGCGGGCAATGTCTCACAGGTTCGGCCGCCCCTGTACGGGCGCCCGGCCAGCCCCCTTCCTTGGACCTTGTCTGGTCCGGTCAACAGCACTCACGGCTGCGCGCCTCTACACTGGCGGCCCTGGGCCGTCTGCACCGCTGGGGCCACTCAGGACGCCCATCGCTGCCCCCGCCTGCCCTCCAGCTTATCTCTCCTGCCCAGCCGTACCAGGCAGCTGCCGGGCACAGTCCTGCCCTGGCCCCTCGTCTCCCGCCCCCATCTCTGCCCACAGGCTTCCATCTTTAAGGTGAAACTCAAACAGGGCCTTTTGTTTATACGTTTCCTTTTTAACTCTTGGCACTTTGTAGCAATTACATGGATGGCCTTACGTCAGCTTGCATTGTAGTAATTTGTTCTTGTATCATTCCTCCCGTGGACCCACACGCTACTTATGGATGGGTCTTCCCTGCCTAGGCAGCCTCCACTTCCCAGGCGGCGTCTTGCACACGGTAGCCCTCAGTAAGGCACTGTGGGGCTGGACGGGGCTGTGGACACTGCGCTGGGCCGATGAGGAAAAATACAACATTGGGGGGCCCCTCGCACTTCCCCAGGAACGGGAGCCTGTGTGCAGGGACGGTGGGGACCACTGCGATTTTTAGGAGCATGCGCAGCCCCTACCCGGCGTGAACTCGCAGGACGCAGGGACGTTGGGAGCCATTGTGCCAGCTTTCCTGACACAGGGCTCAGCAGCCCAGGCTTCAGGGCTGGGCGTCAGATCTTATGTGGACTTGTGGGAGGCCCTCACGGAGGGTAGGGAGATGGCGGTCTTCCAATGATTCTTATTTAAAACATCCTTGTTGCCCCTAATAAGACACTGGGCTCAAGGCTGAAATATGAGCTGGGGTAACTCTCAGTCCTTAACAAAAACGGAGGTTGTCGGCCACAAGGAAGATGCCCTCAGCTTCACGCTCCTTTGTCTTGTTCAGAATTAGGCACCATTTACCCACACCCTCGCCCCACCAACCCCAGCCGTCAGCTGCTCAGCGAGGGCCCGCCTACCTCTGTGGGATGAGGAGATGTCCTGCCTGGGGTTTCTCTTTCGGGGTTTCCACAGGGCTCTCCCATCACCGCGTTCTCCCTCGTAGACTTGGAAACAGCGCGGTGTCCCCTCTGCATCCATTGGGAACAGGGACAAGGATGCGAGGGCCTCGCCGGCTGCCCAGAGTCATGGGGAGAGGGTGTTCTGAGCACCGTCCTCTTTTTACTGCTGTCACTTGAGGGTTAAGAAAGGATTTCTTTTCCAGCCTGGGCCTTACCTTCTCCACAGCTTGTCTCAGACGCAAAGTCCAGTGGCACCCTTTCCTTAATGTTGTGTGTGAGGTAAACTGAGTCACACAGGTGCGCCTAGGCGACAATCCACAGGCCCAGGAGAGCTCCGTTTGATGGCTTCAAACTCATCCCATTCCTCCCCTCACCGTGTCTCCCCTGAAATTCTAAATGATTTCTACTGTCGGAGCACCCTGCAGGAAGGCTTCCCGGGACTGCGGACAAGACCGTGGGGTGCGTCCACGCGGCTTAGCGGGGCATGGGGGGTGGGGTGGGTGTGTAAGCCGCGGAGCCTCAGGGTGGTCTGGGTCTACACCTGGGCAGGGTGCTTGTCTGTTCCGGCACCTGTTATCACAACCCATGGGCATCTCTGCACAAATGTCCCCTGCTTGCTGGGACACGTGTTCGCTGTGACCACGTTATAAACTCTTGTCCAGCTCCTCGTTCTAGCACTGCGGACACTGCCCGCCAGAGAAGGCAGGTGCTTTGCTCAGGACCCCAGCTCAGGCCGGAACCCGATCTCTGGGCTCCACGCCGCTGCTTTTTCCGCTTTATCTCAGAGTCACATCTTAATTTCTCTTTTTTTCTTTTTTCTTTTCTTTTTTTTTTTTTTGGTGAAATGCAGAACTTATCTTCCACTTGTAATGGACCATCTGCAACCGTTTGCACAACTCAGCAAGTACAGAAAAGTGTTATATCATGTGGGCAGCAATTCAAAGATTTTTTTATCCGATTATGCAATTATCTCAATGCGCTGCATTATGTAAGTGTACCTGAAACCAGGTTATTACAGAGAGTAAAACCAGAGATTTGCAGTTGATTCACTTCTTATGTATTTCTAAAGTTTGCAAAGGACTTGTGATATCCACTAGGTTATATTCTTACTTCATGTAACATTTTAACAGTGGTAGACAATTCTTCACCGAAAGACAAAGGAAACTCAAGGAAAGCTATGAAAGCTGGTGTCTTAGGAGAGGCAGAAAAAATTTCTTTGAAGCACTCTGCGCTGTCACTTTGAAATACTGGTGACGGTGATCAAATACGCAACTAATTACTAATCTGGCTGAGAATCCATTGAGATGACAACCCTTACGCAGGGGTCTTAAATACTGCATGCGACTGGCTACTTCATGATGACCACGCCGTTTACGTAGTGAAGTGTGGCTGACGACAGGTCACACTACGTGCTGTTGGTGGCTGTTCAGTTTAAAACGTCACAGGAGATTTCCCCGTGTCCCTTTGGACAGTGATGCCGCCCCCAGTCCCAGCCCATGCGGCTCAGCTGGTCAAGCGCTGTCCAGCAAAATGAAGGGCGGCCAGTTTGATTCCCAGTCAGGTCATGTGCCTGGGTTGCAGGTTCGCTCCCCAGTCAGGGCACGCATAGGAGGCAACTGACTGATGCTTCTCTCTCACATTGACGTTTCTCTCTTTCTCCTTCTCCCTCCCTTCCCCTCTCCCTAAAGTCAAAATAATAAAACAGATTAAATTAACAGAAAAGAAAGTGATGCCCCACCCGGGAGTCGTGTGCACACTGCTGTTCTGCGTCACTTCAGGCGTCCCCACCCTTGTCAGTAGCCCGGCCATCCGCCGGGGGCGGGGTCGGGGTGGGGGGGCCGTAGCGTGCTCCGCAGTAGCGGGGGTGGGACGCGCAGCCCTTCCTGGCGTGTTCTGTGCCGCCTCCCTTTCACCGACTCCTCTCCTTTATTCTTGCCATTCAGTTTCACAAACACGGCTGCTAAAAAAACTTAAGGACGTTAAGAATGTTAAAACGGAGACTGCACGAGGAGTGTTTGCAGAACATGGTCGCTCTCTGAAAAGCTGGGGTGGGAGGGCTGGAGCCCAGCACCAGCTCAGAAGCGCCTTCACATCGAGCGTGGCAGCAGCCCCAGTTGAGGGGTGGGGGCGTCCACCCTCTCATCTCCGTTTGCTATTTCTTTTTTTTTTTAATCTCACCAGGAACTCATTTCCACATGCATTTTTATTCCAGGCTTTTCGAAACTGGTTTTACCAGAACAATGGTTGCAAACGCTTAGTCCTCAAAGCACAAGAAATTAGCCCGCTTTCGTTCACGCTCCCCACGCGGGTGACCCGGGGCCCCTGTGGAACTTTGCAAGGCACATGGCAGTCACCTTCACAGGACGCAGCCTCGAATCCGCCACCACTTCCTGCTTATTTTCTGTGTTTGGTCACTGACAACCGTCTGGCGCGTGTAGCGGAGAGTGGCATCATCCTGGGTACACCCCATCCTAGAGGCATCCGCTCAGGTCCCTGTGTCAGAGGGTGTCAAGGACCTTAATCTCAGACGGGTCACATGGCTTGAAGACCTGTTTGGTCACTAGGGGTTGTACTGGGGGGTTCAAGCCTGGTCTTGATCAATGTGGAGGAATGGAGCCTTCTTTAATTAAATGGACATGCAGCATAATTAAACTGTCCTTGTCACCAGCTCCCCCAGAACTCACAGCAGCACGCTTTGTCTCTGTCCCCGGCTGTGCTGGCCCCCTGTCCCGCGTCCCCACGCTCGGCTCTGCACAGGCCGGACCCCAGGCCGCAGGTGTCCCGGGCAACCCTGAACCACGGAATCCGCCACTGGCTGGCTCCTCGTCCCATCTTATGCTCTAGGTCCTCTTTGAGGAGGTAACTAATTTCTGTAGACACGTCAGACTTCCTCTTGGAATGAGCGCCAGCAAAGCTGGGCCCCTTGGGTTCTTGAATCAGACGCAAACGGACAGGGTCTCCATCGTCCTCAGCATTTAGAAGGCGGGCGGGGCCTGGGCCAGGCGCCTTCCCTTCCCAGGAAAGCACAGTTGTTTCCCCAGGTGCCTTGTCGAACGACAGACACGCAGAGGGCACGGCGACGGGCCCCTCGCACAGGTTTGTGTTCCTTGATGAAAGCAGCCAATCGCAGGGAAGAGAGGAAGGAGTGATAACAGCCTCAGGCCTCAGGCTCCCTGTCCCGGCCCAGCTGGGGTTTCCTGTGATACGGCGAGACCAGGAGCAAATAGCGGCACCCCCACAAACACCGGGCGGGGTAACTTGGGGGGGTGCACTTGCTTTGCAAAATGCAAATAAACATGTCCCTTCCCTGTGTTTCATTTAAAAACACACATATTTCCAAACGTGCATTCTAGGGGATGGCACTGCTTTGCAAAAATCCTGAGTATTCTTAATCCGCCCCGCAGAGACACGCCATTTGTCATGAAGCCGGGGAAGACGAATGAGATCTAGCAGCAGCTTGTATTTTTATCTAAGTTGAATGATCCTTCTACCATATTTCAAAGACACTTGCCCATACTTTGGGGCACACGATTCTTAATATCCCCTAATTTAATGGGCATTTGCCTCCAAACGATTGGAAGGGGGAGGGTCTACCTGTAACAAGAGGATACGGTGCCCAGAGCTCCCTGTTGCTCTCTGAAAATTAGGAGCTTCCCTGTGCATGGTACAGACCCGCAGTGATGCTCATCAGAACGCCTCCGTCGGGGGTCACACCAGCGGCCTCCCCAGGGACACTCAGTGTGCGAGGGTGTGGGTCTTGGCCCGCGGTCACAGCGCACGCGGGCACAGGCGCGGGTGTGGCGGCGGGAGTGGTGGGGGGGCAGAGAGCCTGGGTGAGGTCGGAGTCCGGGGCTGTGTCCTGCGCTGGGGGTGGGGGTGCTGCGAGCCCAGGCAGAGGCCCGGGCCCTTCGGCCTGTGGCTGGGGCATTTTACTGCGCAATCTCACAGGTGATTTCCAGTGCGTTATGATCAAAGAGTTTTATTTGCTCCAGGAAGAGGAAGTTACCTGGGATTTGTGAAAACAGGGCTCTACGGGACGCCTCCTTCTGCCCGCGGCACTTCCTCCCCACATCCCTTCAGGCGGCCTGGCCGAGGCAGGGTGGTAAGCCACGGCTGAGACTGCCAGTGAGGAGGCGTGGGGGTCTCAGTACCTGGGGGCTTCAGACCACGATGGGGCACACTTTGCCTCCTGCTTTCTGTCTTGTCACTGTGTGACTTTGAGGAGCCGTCTGGCCAAGAAACAAAATGGGACCAAGTCCCTCCATGGCTGTCGGCCTGCAGGGGTGACCGAGCTTAGGACCGAAGGGTTAGGACATCGCAGGACAAACATCCCCGCTGTGGCCGCAGCTCAGCACAAAGGCCGGCCGACACTGACTTACTGTTCAAGGCGAGGGCCCATTTCCGACTCCCATGTCGCTTGTGACAGAAGAGAGCAGCAGAGAAGGTGCCCCGGTCACTCACCGCGTTGACACTCGAGTGTCCGCCCTGTGTCCGCAGCTCCTCCGCTGAGAGCTCACGTGGGTCCTCAGGCCCTGTGACGGCCTGGCATGCAGGTGGCAGAGACCCCAAGACCTGAACATGAGGGCCTCGGGGGTCCCGTTAGGCACAAACACCACACTCTGCCTGCGACACTCAGCGGCCCATCACTTTGTGAGGGCTCGGTGGCAGGTTAGCGCCTGCGGGTCAGAGGTCACTTAGAAATTCTGTGCGGAGGGTTCAGGTGGCGAGCCTAACTACTTATTAAAAGCCATCTTCAGCCTGAGGATGTGTGTGGGAGCCCAGACAGGCCCCCCCAAGGGCTGGGGGGCGGCCGGGAACCTGCATCGCAGAGCTCTCGGTGCCCCCCACGCAGCTCGGAGCGGCTCAGAGCCGCTGCACGTTCAGGCAGGACACCCTGACCTCCCCCATCGCGGGGCTCGCCAAGCTACTGACACCCGAGCAACTCGCAGCCTAACCCCTCCCGTGTCCCTCAGCACCTGCAGAGGGTGCTCGTGGGTAGGCTGGTGGCTGAGGCTTGTCCTTCGGGGGCTGGAGGGGACAAACTCTGACCTCCTGCAACCTTGGGGACAGGGCCAAGGGGTGGGCTCTTGGGGTGGAGGGGGGGACCTGAGACGGAGAACAGGGAACAGCACCGGCCAGGGGAGCCAACTCGGTCCCGCAAAAGGTCAGCTTGACCCCTCTGCTTCCCATCACTGTGTGTGGGACCCCGTTGTCGGCTGCGACGAAGTGCCCAGCGCAAAGAAAGGGACACGCCGGGAACATGCCTGGATCCCCAACAGCACACTCCTGACTCTCGACTAAATAACTCAGTGCCACGGAGCCAAGACGCCCAAACTGTCCCCTTGACGAGTATTTAAAGGGTCTGTCCCTTATGGAATTCTGTGTGTTTCTGCAGGAAATGGACGCCCCGCCGTCACGTGACTCATCCACTCTCCATCCCTGCCCCCACTGCACGTGACAATAAAGCAATTTAACTGCTCAAAGGTCTTTTGTGGCACGTACGGGGGCCACAGAGTCCTCAGCTGAAGAGGGACGGGGGTCCCAAACGAAGCGCTTAATGAGGCAGGAAGAAAAGCAAGTCCAACTGGGTAAATATAGTAAGACAGAAAGTCCCACTTCCCAATGTCAGCCTCTTAATTAAAATTTTAAAATTATGTAGGGTCACTTATGAAGTCTTCAGTGTAAACACAGCCTGACAAAACTAATTGCACGACGGCCCTCCCCAGCTCTTCCCTGTGGCCTCAGTGCTGGAAGGACGCCCGGTGACGGTGGCAGCACAGAGGGCTCGTGCCGCCCCCATCCGCCGAAGGACCATGGGCCCCACACCCTGGCCTGTCTGTAGGAGGACGGAGCTGAAGTTATTCCAGCGATGGGGCTGTTTCTTTTCCTTCTCTATCATGAAAAGAAAGTGAAAAGAAAGTGTTTGCTTCCAAAGTTTGATTGATTTTTCTTTCCTACATAGGCAGCAGCCACACATATGCATTTTATTAAAGGTCTACTCTGCGCAAGCGTGGCAGGTTACTGATTCCAGGGACGTGGGCGTCCGCAGGAGGAGGGTGGTCCAGGGCACTGGTCCCCGAAGGCAGGGCGGAAGCGCACTGGGGTGAGAGTCCACACTTGGGGTCCTCGCGCTCCAGCTGCACCCATCCGCCCCCTGGCTCCAGTGCCAACCACCTGAGCAGGGACAGTACCTCCTGGACCACAGACCCTCGTGGGAAAATGGGGGAGGCCCGCTCATCCCTTACTGCGCGAGTCAAAGGGACCCAAGGAAGTTAAGAGCATTCGGAAACAGCCCCTGCGGAGTAGAAAGCGCTAGCGAAGTGCCAGGCTCTGATACCTGCCGTCGGGAGAACTGAGGAAATTGATAAACTCTTTTTAACGCCGTTACAGTGCTCATAATGGAACGCTGTTTCATAAACCAGATGCAAACCTGCCATTTTTAGACTAGAGACTCTTCCTTAAGCAATCGGCACTATCGTTCGGTATATTTTCTCACGGGTCGGCCTGCGGTCCACGCACGTTGGGTGTGTTTGGTGTGTCGGAGAGAGATGGCAGAGCACATGTTTGAGAACTAGTTGAGTGTCCGCTGGCACGCGTGCCGGAATTCGCCTCACCGGGGGGCCGTGAGCACAGTTCCTACCTCCCGGGCCTCAGTCCTGCTGTCTGGACAAACATAAGCACTCACACGATTGGGGGTTCACTCACAGAAAGGGCATTACGACGCAAACTCCGGCGGGCCGGTGCGCGTGGAGCTGTCGGATGCCCACGGAACTGGGGCTCAGCCCCTCGTACAGGTCTTCAGCCTGGTCTCTCCATTCACCATTGGATGACAGGCATTTCCACAGACTTTCTGACAGTCGCATAATGTCCTCCCACTGTGGGCAACATCATCTGACCATTCCTCATTTATTTTTAAGTAAAAAAATAACATTGCAAGGAGCACTCGTGCACATAAATCATTAATTAATGTCTTATTGTGTCCTTAGAATACCTTCATACAAATTGGAATACTGAGTTAAAAAGTCACCAAAATTTTGAGGTTAACAGTACATGCTGTTTTCTAAAAGCCCGAATCAATTCACGCTCCTCCAGCAGAGTTAAAGTACATCACTCAAACGCATGGTCAAGAATCAGTTACGAATTTAATTTGCATCTATTTGATCCTTAGTGGCGCTTAAAAATGCTTGGGGTTCGTGTGCGTTGTTTTTCTATTTTGCAGGTAATGTTCATGTCTTTGGCCCGTTTCGTTTTCGGAGAGTTACAATCTTGCTTATTGTTTTCTAGGAGTTCTTTATACATTATGGAACTAGCCCTTTATCAAAGTTTATGTATATGTGTTTTTCTCCTCTATTTTGTTATCATTTCATTTGTAAATTTTGACATAGAAACAGTTTTCGATATTTTAAAAAGTTAAATCAAATGATCTGTTGTGTGCAATGTTTTCTCTCCTTTGCACACATGCTTAGTAAATTCTTTCCCATGCTGAGGTCAGTTTAATATTCAACTCTAATTTCTTTTTTCACGCTTTAGTTATTTTTATTTAACTCTGATCCATGTGGAGTCTTTTACGAGGACAATACAAAGTGAGGTCTTCTGTACTCATACTCAATTTTCTAGTGTGATTTATGGGATCACATCTCTCCCCATTTTTGATGCTTCTTTTATAATATACTAAGTATTAAAGAACTATTTCAGCGTGTTTTACTGCCGCTCACACCTCCTAACTAATTCTTAACGGTCTAGAGGGAGTCCTTGCTTTCTTCCCGTCAAAATGGGCCTGCAAGGTAAGTGTGCAAAGATAGGCTTTCTTTGCCATCCTATGAATATTTCTTTATTTCTCACTAATTGGCATCAAAATCAGAAATGGTCTTACGATTTATAACATTACATTTTTTCTCTTAAGATTATCGCAGATGTAGCAATTGCTGCCTCTCACGTATTTAATTCACCGGACCTCCCATTTCGGGGATGTTGGCATCCTAGGATTCGCTGCAGGTGCAGGTGGCAGACTTTTTGGTAGTTAATTTAGCTGCCGGCTGTCAGGCAGGGGGCCCATTTGGGGGAGGGGGCTAAGAGGGGGTGAGCCCTAGGGGTACAGAGACTTCCCAGACGCCAAACCCCAGGGCTCCAATCAGGTGTTTGCCTTTCAGGCTATGAGAACGGGTCTGCCTGCCAGCCCACGCCTTGTCACAGTAACGTGTTTTCATATTTGGAAAGAGTCACTTAGCGTTACAAGGGCTTGGTGGCGTGCCAACACCAGCCCGCTCGCACCAGCTCCAGGACGCGGGATCCAGAGAGAGAAAGACAAGGAAATACCAACGAGAAGCCTGGCTTCCTCACTTAAGCACAACAGGTGAACAAATGTTTCGTCTGGAACCAGCCCAGCCTCAGGCAGAGCCATCTGTGCCTCCCAGGCTCTCAGTACTCGGTGCACACGTGCAACCGAATGAAAAATACGCTTAACACGATGACGCAATGTCACACCTGTGAGTGGGCTCAGGCACAGGTTCGGGGATCACTGTGGCTGGGGCAGCGTCACCCTGGGCCTGGGCTCTCTGGTTCAGCTGACAAACCCAGCATTTCACTGCGACCCGTAACCCAAATTAGCTGTGGCTCCACTGGGCCCGGCCTCCAGTTCCTCCGTGGGCAGCCCAGCACCTGGGGAGGTAGCTGCGTTTGGGGACGGGGCCTGTGCAGAGGTGATTACAGTAAATGAGGCCGCCGGGGTGGGTCTGGCAGGACCGGCGCCCCTGGGAGCAGGGGAGACAGGGGCACACGCAGGGGAGACCACGTGGAGAGGAGCAAGAAGGCGGCCTCCTGCATGACACGGGGGTGGCGTCGGGGAGCCCGGCCGGCCGACACCTCCAGTGCCCCCTTGCTGGGGAGCCAGACCTAAAGGGTGCCGGGAAACAGCCACGTGGACCGCCGTTGCCCTCTGCTCTCTCGGCCGCAAGGACGAAATGTCACCCGGGGCAGCTTTGCCTCAGCACGGAGCGTTCGACGCAGTGTGTAAAGACAGGCTTGAGTGATCGGGGTGAGCGCTTCGTGAGGCGTGAAAATGCCTAATCGCCGTGGCGCGCCCCTGGCACTAATATACTGTTGTATGCCGACTGTCACTGAAAAATGAGTTAAAGGAAAAAGGTGGCCCAGGAAGGGAGGAGGAGCCCGGGCTACGGCTCCGCCTGCGGGTCACATGACACGTCTCCCTCGCCCCAGGCCCAGATTCCAGAAGGGCAGGCAGCACCGGGCAGGTGACTGCGGAGCCGGGCCTCGGGTCAAGGGTCGAGGGTCGTGGTGCCCGCTGAGGCCCACAGGGGGTCTTCCCGCTTTGGCAGCTTGGTTCTGCCCCTTCTCCAAAAGGAACATGTACCTGACTTTCTGCAGCCCACCTCTCGGATGTTTACAACAACGATTCCCACTGTCCCTCAAAGAACACCCCGGGGTAGAAAGAGCCTCACCTCCTCCCGGAGGGTGTTGGAGGAGGGAACCTGCAGACGGGGGCGGGAGGCATGGTCACAGCGATGGCCCGGGCTCAGCGTCACTCACTCACTGCTGAAGAGGGAGGACCCCGGGGTCAGAGAAGCCGCAGAAGAGGCCTCGTCAGGGCCCGAGTTCCGGCTCCAAAGCGTCGGCCCATTAGCTGTGGGGCGCGTCGGCTTTACTCCCTATAAATCAGGGCTAGTCCTACCCATCTCACAGGTTTCCTGGGAGTTCAAGGACAGTCAAAAATGTTCTGTAAGCCTTCCACTTACAGAGAAAGTTTGTGCAGAACCATTAATAACGTATTTGTCCGTCTATACGGCGCGAGCGGTGTGGGCCGCTGTTCAGCCTTAGTCTGAACTTGATTTAATTTCCTGTGGTCAGGCCGGCCTCCCAGGCCACAGCAAACATCACTGTGGTGTCTCTGCTCTCCTGTCCACGGGCCTCCGCTCTGAGTGCCCTGGGCAACAGCGAGGGCAGCGCGCCCCTTCCTGTGGAGCCCCCAATAAGGGGGGATAAACACAGTCACCAGAGACCAGTCATCGCTGTTCACGGCCAGACTTTGGGATATTTACTTCACAGTCAGATGTCCTTAGAAACACTCGCTCACCAAGACACACGCTCAGCGCCCGCTGTGCACTTCAGAAGACGCCTCAGGAGCTACGTCAGGATGGTGAGGCGGTGCACACACACTTATACATACGCACACACGTATACTCATACACTTGTTTTATTTTGTTTCAGTGTGTTTCACCTGTTTGTTTAAGAATGGGAATTGCCAAGCTATATACAAAGAATCTTGCATGGTATAATAAATTATTAGGCTGAGCCACATGGACTTGCCGGAACTGTGACCATTTTTTGATAAAAATTCCAGTGTTTCTCATATTAGATATTAGAGCCTATAGTCAGTGCTTGCGGAGATCGTCCTCACGGACGGACAGGGACTCAGAAGAGGTGGGGGAGGCGTCACAGCCAGCAGGACCCCTGCCGATCTAAGGGGCGCAAGCCCGAGTCCACGTCCCTCCCTCAGACCATCCTTGGACCCCACAGAGGGACAAGGCTCATCCTCCACTTCCCCTTACTCTGGGCTGTGCACACCTGGCGCCAGGGCCACCCCCTTGACTGACAGCGGTGACAGTCCAAGTGACCTGCCCCATGCAGATCTTTAAGGCAAGATGTTTGCTCTGCGGTCACACCTGGAGAGAACGAGAGGGTCCACGACCAGAATTCGATCAATAAAGAAAAAAATGGTCGAGAGCCCAGGAATGTTACCAAACCTCTTCATAATCATCGGTTGATCGGCACTGACACCAACTCAAGCCACAACACGTTTTGCAAATCGGCTTCGTACTCAAGACGAGAGCCTGGCGCCTCCTGGGTGACGTGCTCACGCCCACCGTTAGCTGCTGGAGTCGCCAGGACCTTCCTCGGCCGCAGCCGTCTGAAGCATGGGCCCTCCCTCCTTCCCCATCCCCGCCACCCGCCTAAGAAATCCCATAAGGTTCCATCTGTACCGAACTGCAAACATACTAAATACAAATTGTCGCTGGCTCCCAGGGTCCAGTCTGTGCGACTTGGCAAGTGCTGGACTTTGCGGAATT
This sequence comes from Mormoops blainvillei, assembly GCA_004026545.1. NCBI lineage: Eukaryota > Metazoa > Chordata > Mammalia > Chiroptera > Mormoopidae > Mormoops > Mormoops blainvillei. The sequence continues at coordinate 41,975 of PVJD01010079.1, forward strand.
TTCCCATCCTCCCGTGTGGCTAGGGTCACATCTGCCTCCCAAGCCTGCAACGTGTTTCCGGAAATGTAGCGACGGGGTCCCACACCCAGCAAGGAAGATGGCTCTGTCCGAATCCTAAGTTCAGTGAACCTAAGCTGGAGGGCGAAATATTTTTATACCGGTAATATAATGTTAGTAATCGTTACATTTCCCTTAAAGAATCCTTGAATTTCTCAAATTCTCATCCCCCGCTCTGCACCCCTCCAGTCCGTTCACATGTATCTGAGCATGTCACTCAGCCCCCACCCCTGGCCACACCTGGACTGTGGGCTCACACCTGGGCGTCCCACATGGCACTTGGTGGGTGTTAATTTGCCTGGCCACACCCCCAGCACCGCCTTCCAGGCAGAAGGAACAGCTGGCCCGGCGGGGCCTCTGCTCTGCGCCCGGGGCCTTACTCCTGCTGTCACACCTGCCCTTCCCCGCACAGGCCCGCCCAGGCTCAGCCCTGCTCCCCGCCCTCGGCCAGCGTAGTCTCCCAAGAGGAGTCAGGCACCTGGTCCCCTGTCTGCACAAAGTACTTGCTATGTTTTTTTTTTTTTCCATCACCGCCTCGAACACGAAACCACCAACGTTTGCACCTGTGACAAAGAGGGGACCCAAGGAGCCTGCTCATCCCAAACACGTTCTACTGCGTCCTGAACCTCTCAAAGCACCTGCTACCTGGCCCGCAGCACCTGATCGACAAATGTGAAGAGTGAGTAAAAGAATAACTTTGTAGAAGCATTTCTTACCAAACTTGGAACAGTCATCTGTTCTCGAAATAGCTGCTGTTTTTTCTTCTTTTTGACAAAGGGAACACGGGGGTGTGCAAGTTATCAGGATGCTGAAGACAGTCCTCCACGCTGGGGACTCTCCAGGAAGGAAAATCAGTTCACAACTTAACACGTGTCCGTTCACGCTCTGCTTGGAAGAGCCGGCGCTCGGTGAAGCCAGCCTGCAGGCCCGCAGCAGCTGAGGCACGAACCCCCGGGCGTGGGTACGGGGGCAGCCCAGATGGCGCTCCCAGGGCGGGGAGCGGGCGGTGGACACGTCCACGGAGCACTCCCACGAGGCCCGCACTAGCCAGAGTGCCCCAGGCTGGTGTCAAGGATGCCAAAGATTAACTGAGCCCAGGCATGTTTATGAAACCCTTGGCGGTTGGCACGGAGCCCTCCCTGTGTGTCTACGCCCCCCTTTCCTAAACCCCAGCAAGGCTCCCGGCCGCGGGAACACAGGCCCAGCCTCCTCCCCGCGTGGCCGTTGCCATCCCTGCAGGCACTGGCACAAGGCATGAGGGCAGGGGCGTGGGTGCAGAATCAGGGCACAAACGCCAGGCACGCAAAACCGTGTTTCTCCTGGAGAGACAGAGCTGGCTCGGCTCTCGTTCAGCACAGGGACTGGAGACGTGAGTGAGATGCTAAGGTTGCCCGGCGGCTGGAGGCAGAACCCCGACCAAAATCCAGGTAAAGTCGAGAGTCATGGCCGCAGAACTCGTGCCGAGCCTCATTCGGGGGAAGAATCTGGTCGTTCTGCCCCCATGTCCCAAGGGGGAGGGAGAGGGCAGTGGCCTCCACAGAGGCCGGACCCCGTCAGACCAGGGCCCGCAGTGCCGGTCGACCCACGGGGACAGTTAGGTCCCCAGAGCCTGCCTGACGTCACACTGGTGAATCCAGTTACACAGTCACAACACATCCAGCTGGAAAACGTCGGAGGGCTCACTGTCCCCTTTGTCTTCCCGTGAGCTCTGCTCTGGAAAGGGGGTTGATTAGAGATCCCAGAATAGAGACGTTATTGGAAGGCACTGTTCTTCCTGCCGATAGGTCCAGAAAGGACGGAAGAACCTGGTGCCTCGCTCAAGAAGGCACGCCTGCTCACCAGGGTCCACTCCTGCCCAACGTCCTCCTGTCCGTCCCAGAGAGGCGGCGGCGTGTGGCGTCTTCCCAGGGGAATAAAAAGCCCTCTGTGAACGCTGTGCACGTTTCTAAGCCCATCCACGTCCCTGCTGATGTCAGTGACAACGTTCGACCTATTAGGTGGTGGATCAGGTGTCTGAATCCTGACCCTTGCCTGTTCCGTGGAAATGCAGGAAATAGCATTTCTAGAAGCCAGTATGTTTTGCTTTTGTTCATGAAACATGAAAATCATTTCTCCAAAGAAAGCATACGGACAAGCACACGACACGACACCCAACATCACTACGTACGCGGGAAATGCAGGTCGAAGCCGCTCTGAGACAGGGCTCCGCCCCATGAGGATGGGGATGCAAACGGGGCCGCCCCTGGGACGACAGTGCAGCAGCCACTCAGAGGGTCAAACGTGGAATTTCTGTATGACCCAGCAGTCCCCCTCCCGGGTTGGTGCCCCACAGAGCTGAAAGCGCAGTGTCAAAGAGACACCCGTCCCCCCATGTTCACAGAAGCATCATGTCCCACAGCCGAAAGGTGGGAGCAACTCGGGCACCTGTCGCCAGACAGGTAGATCAACAAACTGCATCGTCCACGCCACAGAAGAGTATCTGGTCTTAAAAAGGAAGGGATTCCGACACACGCTATAGCACGGATGAACCTTGAGGACATTGTGCTAATGAAATGTCACAGAAGCACCGCTATTGTGTGGTTCCACGTGGGCGTGGCTGCCAGAGCCGTCAGAGCCGTAGGGACATGGAGCAGAGCCAGGGTGAGGGTTGGATGGGGACAGAGTTTCGGTTCCGCGTGAGGAGATTTCTGGAGACGGATGGTAGTCGTGGGGCCCTTAATGCCACTGAACTGCGCACTTAAGTTTTTATGTTTGTGTACTGTGCCACAATCAATATGTCTTTTAACGTGAGGATAAAAAACTATAAGAAGATACCCAGCGAAAATGGCTCGTTTCCCCGTCATTGAGTTTTAATGTGCTGGAGCCATGACTTGACTTTATAATATGTATTAAAACTTTTTGGTGGTGTGTCGCTGAGTCAACAAAGAATGTCCCGGGAACACACAGGTATTTATAGATGGCGGCTTTCACATTTCCCACAGCCGTGCACCTCGCCCTCTCTCAAGGCAGCAAAAAGCGCCAGGCGTTTGTAAGACAGCAGAGCAATACTCAGAAACGGGGTGACAGCCAGTACCCCTCAGAAGGAATAAAAACCTCGTCTCGTCACTCCAGTCCTGGTCTGTGTCTGCTTATTTAAGAAGGTGTGTCTGGTGACCAGCTCCATTCAGAATTGGATACCACACACCGACCTGTGGCCTCATGAGGTAGAACGCATTTTCCACCGACAAGTGTGACGGTTGGACCTGAAGGCCAGCAAGTCCAAGGCGAGTGGCACCCACTGCCTCAGGACCCTGCTGGAGCGTTGACGGTGAGGGGGGCCCCATGGCACGCTGCCCTCGGTGGGCAATCAGGTGCAGTCATGCCACCAGCTAAGGTGCCGTCACCGGAAAAGGCCCAGCCGTCTCCATGAGGCCAGGCCACCCTCTGACGAGGACACCTGAGGTTCGTCTGTCCACAGCTGCTTTTGACCCTGGGCTCTGAAGTCAACAGAGGAAAGGGAGCGACACAAAGTCAGGGGGAAGACACGGGGCCGGGGGTGGGAATCTGACAGCGGAGCCTGGGGAGACTTCCCGGACCGAGTCAAGGCTGGAGCCGAACGGCCGTCACGACGCCCAGCCAGGAGCCTCCGAGGCCTGAATGGGGACAGGTCAGCGACTGAGGACGGGACAGGACAGAACCAGACGGGTCCCCCTGCAGAGGACAGGGAGGGGCGGAGGGCTCTGAAACCAGTGATCGTGCCGGATGCAGCCTGGGCCCCCACCCCGTGACCCCCAAAGGGGAGCCAGTGTGCGCGGCCTGCCTGAGGACGGAGGGTAGCTCGTGGGGGCGTTCCGTTTGGGAACAAATTACAGGAAGAAAAAACGGTGTTAGAATGTTCTTGGTGAAGATCGAAAACCAGTGATTCCGAGGCCACTCTGCCACACGGGGTGGGGGGTCGGGGACTGAGGACGGGAGGAGGGAAGGCAGACCCAGTGCAAAGGCTCACGATGCAAAGGCGCCGAACCCCTGTGACTGTCACCCCAAAGCCCCCCAAATGCAGGGACAGAAGAAGTCTGCTGATAAGACTCATCTGTTAGCCTAACACCAGATAGTAAGCATCACCAACCAGTTAACCCACAGATGCTAATAATGGGATTCTAAGTCCTGTTCCTTCCTGAATTCCCTGTTTGAGCACTAAGCTATTACAGCCATCCGCACCCTCGTCGTCAGGGCAGATGTCCCAAGCCCCCGCTGGATGCCTGAAGCTGTGGATAGTGCTAAACTCTATAAACGCTGTATTTTTTCTGATATATACACAACTCTTCGCTTACAGGAAGCACGTTTAGGTGTCTCCCCGGCGTGTCCGAACTGCCAGCACCCCTGCTCCAGCACTTTGGGCTGAGAGGGTGTAAAGTGAGGGGCGCTTGACCACACCCGGCAGCACAGTGGCAGCTGATCTGGTCACTGAAGCGGCTACCAAATGACTGGCGGGCACAGCGGGTGCACAGCGTGGAGACGTGGGATGAGGGGGTGAGTCACATGCCAGGTGGGACGGAGCAGGGTGGACCGAGATGTCACCGCCCCGCTCAGAATGGCATGCAATGTAAACCCCATGAATTGTTTATTTCTGGAATTTTCCACTTAATACATTTGGACCGGGGTTGACCGCAGGTAACTGAAACCACGGAGAGTGACGCCACGGCCGAGCGGGGACGACCCCCTGCTAGGTGGCTGTGTCCAACATAAGCGATGACTGTTGTCCCGCGCAGAAATGTCTCGAATCGTTGTCTTGGTTCTGTGAGTGCAAAGGGTGGGGGCCACCCTCACTTTATTTATTTGCAGACAATGATTCCAGTGGGATATTTCCAATTTTTTTTCCTGGATTTCATTTCGGAATGATAAAAACTGCTTCCTCCTTTAAAAGACCTGTTGTGATTCTGAGGATACTGTTTGTTTCACGGAGAAAACCTGGCTCACTTTGCAGCGCACCGGGGGATGGCCGCCTCAGGGTGTCAGCTCGCCAGACACTGGAGTGTCCAAGGCGACGGGGCCACCCGTCAGTCCCGGGAAGCCCGCGGCCTCCCCGTTAGAGGTGCAGGAGACTCCTGCCTCGCGAGAGGAAGCCTTCTTCTTGGTGAGAGGGAAAAGGGAGCAGGCTCCCGCAGTCTTCTGCGCCCCTGCACCCGGTGGGCACCTCAAGCCTTGCCCCTGTCTTTTCCCAGCTGTCCTCTCCCTCCCTGCTGGGCCCCTCCTGGCTGTCCGTCGCTGCTCACATGCTTACCATCAAGGCCAGCGCCCACTGCAGCGACCTGTGGAGCTGGGCCCTTGGGCCTGAGCACCTGTATGCACGGGGACACGGGCCCCTTCTCTGCCCACGTCTCTCACCACACTCTCAGGCCCCTGCTTCCACGACGGCTGTTCTTAGGGTCTGAGAGAGTCTCTGCGGAGCTAGGGCCCTGGGAACGGGCTGTGGAAACCTGGTCCTGGGTGCAGAGCGGCCTCATCACCCACAATCTGCACCCAATCGAAGGGGGTGGGGGGAGGGGTGCCCGGCTAGTCGGCCATCTCTGTCTCAGGAGGGTCCCAGGCTGGCCCTGGAGGCACACAGGAGGGCGGAAGAGATTGCAAACCCTATGCTAAGCCTGCCACGGACGCCCCCAGGCACTCGGTCTCCTCACCACTAGCAGCTGAAAAGCGCCTCAACTGGTCATCAGACCTGCGCGTCCGTATTACGGGTTCCCATTGCACACGAGGCGCCCTGCTTGCGAGTGCGCGGTGGGCTCCGAGCGGTCACAGAGCGGCCACTGAGTGGCCACCTCCCGGTGGTCGGGGTGAGGCCCACCCCCCCTTCTTCAGACCAGCGGGGCGGCGCCAGCCCCGCCGGCCTGCAGAGTGGCGACAGGAAGGGCGAGTCCCTCCTCAGCACAATCGGCCCAGCACCCGCGGCAACAAAGAGACTATTTCTGAAAGGAAAGCAGCACAAAGCGCTCAGGAAGTTATTTATGGGACACAGGAAAGCTCTTATTTGAAAAAGCGTCTGACTTCGAGGACGGCAGGTGGCTCCAGCACAGGGGCCTGGACGGGACGGGCGAGCGCGGGAAGCAGGGACTTTCCACCAGGCCTGGGGGCGGGCTCTGGCAGGGAGCCGACCCACGTGTCACCGCACTGAGTCTGAGGGGACAGCGGACGCAAAGCCCAGCGGACACCCAGAACGAGGGCTGGCGTCTGTGCCGGTCGGTGGGGTGACAAGAGGCCAGCGGGTGAGGGAGCACAGTGGGAAACCCAGGACTGCGTGCGCTCCAGTGACTCACGGAGACCAGCGGCCTCCCACCTGAGAGGAGCAGGGCGTGAGCCAGAAATGAGCAGGAGGAATGCAGGGAATTTCCTGGTTCAACTTGGCTTTCTGCAAGATGTTCCTGTCACTGATACAGACACATGGCAAGTGACCTTTGGTGAGCAAACGAGCCAGGCACTGGGGGTCACAGAGTTGAGTGGACACCTCCCTCCACGGCCACGCCTAGGCTCTGCGCGGGGGCCCTCCCCGTCGTGGAGAAGCGCCCAAGGTCGGTGTTGGACCCCCTCCCCGCTTCAGAAGGGGGCAGGAGGAAGCACATCCGGGGGGCCTCCGGCCGCCACACCTGGCCTTGCCCCGCGCTCTCCCCTGCAGCGCCGCCCACCCCTGCTCCTGCCCCAGTGGTGTTTCTTCTCTTTGTTCCCAAGTGACCTTTAAAAATACTCATGGCAGGTCCTACACGCAAAAGGTCCACAACCTAACGAAACAGAAAGGCTGGGGACACAGAGCGCGTCCCCGGCCATGCCCCCCCCTCCCGTGAGAGCCGGTCCGGGGGTCAGTCCTTCTGGACGGTTGCCTCCGAGCGCCTGGAGTGAGCTCTGTCGCTTCCGTGTCGGCGCCTCCAGACTGTGACGGGCTCGCGGATGTAACAGCTGAAGACTGAAGGAGCTCTCGCCTCTTCCAGTCGTGGGTTCTGCGTCTGTTTCCAGCTCTACGGACTCGGAGACTTTCTCCCATCCGGGGGGCAGAGGCAGCCTATTGTCCCTTGGACGTAAAGAGCGTGTTTCGAGCGCCTGGTGCCCAAGCAGGACAAAAGGACCGCGTTTCTCCCCCTGTGACTCGCAATGTGCCTGTCGAGTGGCATCACCGTCTCGCAGGGGTGTGGCCCCCACTTTGGTCACGCTCAGCTCCTTGTGAGGAGAAAGCGTCCTCGCGGCCACAGGCCATGGGCGCGTCTGTTCCAGGAAGACGCAGCGGCTGGAACGGGCCTCGCCCACTGGCTGCTTTCAACCTCAGCCAGCCCTTTCCAGTGCCCTGCGTTTCCAGAGAAGGGGCCGTCCCCGCTGTCCTCCCGGGCGTCAACAGTGCAGGTGCGACTCCTTCAGCCACAGGGGGGCGCCATTTTCCCCAGTGACGACGTGAAGGAACCCCTGTGAACACAGCTGGAACCCGCAAACACCCCCAGGCCCCGCGCCCGAAGGAAACTCTGGAAACCTCCTCCTCTCACTTCCTGTGACATCGGTACCCCGGGCCCGCTCTGTGCCCGAGAGGCTGCGGCTCCAACGACATCACCCCGTTAAATCACTGCTCCCTCACCCGCGAGAATTTCCTGCTTCTTCCCTGCTGGGGGAGGGCCGGTCTGCCTTCCGTCAAACGGAATTCACTTCTGAATTCATGCAAGAGAAACTCCAGCACAGATGCGATTGTGACATGTCCCCGTAACGTTTGTGGGGGCATCTCGGTGGCAACCCTCTGACTGTGCGTGCCATGGACACATGTCCCCTCACACTGTCAAGGAACGGAGCACGAAAATGCACGGGCTGCAGAGACAGAGTGTGCTGACCGGGATGGACAAATCATGGCACCGGGGAGAGTGGGGGGGACGCCAGGCAGGCCGAGGGACCCAGGGCAGGCTGGGCAGCCGCTCACGCCTCTTAAGCTACCTGCCAGAAGCCTGTGCACCTAAATAAACTCCTCGTTACTCACAGGCAAATATTTGCCGCTCTGGACAAAACCGGAGCGTGTAGCTCGGGGCACCGGCGGGGCGTCAGGGCGGTTTGCTGGGACAGCAGCACCCGCCTGCTCTGCAGAAGGAGGCCCGTGTCAGTGTGCGTCGCCCGCCTCCGGGCCGACCGACAGGAGCGGGGCGCCCCCGCCGGCCCTCAGCACCCCCAATGCTGCTGGTGGGGCCCAGGAGCCCTGGCTCTGTCCCTCCCCATGGAGGGCCCTGGAGGTGGCCTGAGAGGGGACGGTCCATGTCAGGACGGGGTGGGAAGAGGGTAAAGCCTTGAAGATGCATGTCTGCCACATGGACATGACAGTCCCAGGTCACGCCCTGCACTTGGTCACAACTCTCCAGTCCTCAGTCATTAGCACTCCCCCCACGCCCCCGAAGCTGTGGAGGACTCTCTCCCGGGCCTCTCACGTGAGTCCACCCCCTGGGTGATGTGCGTGGGGTCCTCCTACCAGTGGGCCCCGTGGGAGCCAAGGCCACCCTCCCACTTCACAGACGCCAGTCCCAGGCACAGAGCACCTGCACCCAGAGCCGGTGCGGAAGCACGGGCACGCCAGCTTGGACCCAGGCACCAGCGGGCCCCTGCGGCTGGAGTCCTAGCTGATGGCCCCAAACACCCAGGCCGCTGTGATGTCCCCAGCCCTGCATTTCTGAGACGCGCAGCTGGCTCGGTCACGTGCTTCCTGAGCTCCATTGGCCTCGCCTGCAGGTGGGGCCTGCGTCCACTCCCTGGGCAGGACAGTGGGGGGACCCTGCACCGCAGTTAACCCACCCGGATGGCCCCGAATTTCTCCACTGGCTGTCCGAGTGTCCGAGCAGACATCCGCCCGGAGAACCCTAAGTTTCCTCACCCACGAGACGGGCAGAAATGCTCGGCTTAGCGAACCCTGCGGTGAGTGCTAGAGGCCACATGCTTCAGGCCCAAACAGCTGCAGGTGTCCCCTCAAGCCCCACGGACCGGCCTCAAAGACGCGGGTCTGTCTTCTTCGCACGAGGGGTCTGAACACTCCTGCCACAGACAGGGCTTGTGTGCGCGCTGTCTGTCTCTGTCGCAGTGGCTGTGAGGCACGTCCATTAGGTGGAAACACCGAATAATAACCAGTTAAATTGGTCACACGCAGGGCACGGAATCTAAGATACCGGCAGCAGGGAGTTGTGCGACATATTCTTGACGGCTTTAAAACAGAATGACGGAAGTCAAAATTGCAAACGCATCAGGTTCTAGAAGGTCCAGGCATCTACAATTCGTTTTGGGAAACCTGAGCTCCGTGACATGTGACATATGGAAATTATGAAAAGGGACACCGGCCTCGGAGTCAGTCCTCACGCCCAGGCCTGCAGGACGTGACCTTGGCCGCTCTCTGGATGCCTCGCCCCCGTGCCCGTGCCTTCTCTGCCTGACGACCCACCGACGACGACAACCTCCGAAGAGAGGCCCTGGTTTCAGTTTCCCCCCCGTTAATCCAGCCTGAGGCCGGCCAGGCGGCCGGTCCCAAAATAGCCCCGCTCCTGTGTCACCCAGCGGTCAGCGGGAGACCAAGTATCTGGGGAGGCTGCAGGGATGTACGCCCGCTCCCACGCAGCCGTTCGTGACTCTCGGCGAGCGGCGCTGACCCATGGAATCGCCCCTTTATCAGCGTCAGTCACAGGGCAGGGCATCCCGTTTTGAGGGGGAAACTACAAATTCCAAAGATGTGATGAAAGTAAGCGGCACGGCAGCACCGGAGAGATGGGCGTGAGGGTCCTTGTGACAGAGTCCCACAGGCCGGCCTGGAGCAGGGACCCCCCTCCCCGCTGCCCCTCACGCCCCGCACCTGCTGCCTTGGGAAGGAGTAACAGGGAGGAGGAGGAGGAGGATAAGCGAGGGGAGAAGAAACACGAGGGGGAGGACTGCAAGAAAAATATTAAAAAGGTGAACTCAGCCCACCCTCCCGTCTTGTGCTTCACGCTCCAGATAAACTAACGCCGCGCTCACTGGAGAGAATCCCCGGGGGCTCCACCGTTGGCACCGGCCCAGGGACCAGCACCTGCCCGGCCCCCGAGGGCCGCCGACCTCCAGCAAACTCAGCGCACGGTCAGGTCACAGCAGACAGAGGCGGGCACGACGCAGGGCAGGGAAGGTTTGCAAGCCGAAATTCAGGGGAAAACAGAAAAAAAGGACAACACGTTGGTACCTAAACCAAGAAAAAGTCAGAAGAGCGAATGTGTACGTGTAGCGCCCTCTAAGTTTCGTATTAAGTAAAATATTCAGAAATGAGGGGGAAAGGTCACAAATGTCATGCAGGATTTTGAAAAACTCATGACCTGCCTGGCCAGTGTGGCTCCCGAATGGGGACCAACTTTAAAAGGAGAAGAAAACACTGCAGCCCCAAAGTGCTGTCAGACACCGAGATGAGGGTACTTACTAACAGCGCCCCGTAGAATTTCGAGAAGGCTTGGCGGAAGCGAGAAAGCATAGCGCCTGAGTTGGCGATGACGGTGACGACGGCCGGGGGCCACACGGACCTCTTGTCCGAGCATCCGGACTCTCACCCCACGTGTCCCAGGGCACACCCCCGGTGGCGCCTGTAAACGTCCAGCTGACCCTCAGCGGGCATGGCCCGGACGCCAGCGGAGCGCAAGCCTCCCTTTCCTTGCGGCGGGCAGAAGCCAGGGCCCCTTTCAGTAGCCAACGTAAGCCAACAGCTCGGGGTCATTTGCCTAATATAGGGACTGTGCTTCCCGTTGGGTGGCCAGTTAGCGAGCGTGGCCACCTGTTCGGCTGCGAGCCTGCCGGTCTTGAGCGAAGCCCAGATGGGAGGGAGCCACCAACATGAAGCCGCGGTGGCTCTGGCAACAGGATGACATCCAAGACCACGGCTGCCCAGTCCCAGGGCTCCGTTCCTTCTACGTGCCAGGAGGATGGATGGCAAGCAGGTTGCTCAGAGAGGGTTGCGTCTTCTTGTCATTAATATCATTTTTATGGCCTTCCCCCCGGAGACTCTATTTTTGTCACTTTAAAACTCTGCTCTCCTCGTACCATGCATTGGTAAGGCCACCACTAAGGAAACTTACCACCGGGAGAACGTCGACCATATCCCAGCGGCCACAGCGTAATCTGAAGGCCACAGAGACGCAGTGGCCCTGACGCACAGGCCGCCCCTCCCATCTCCCCACCCGTGGCCACGAACATCTCATGTAGACTCAGGTCGTCCGTAAACTGACCCATCCCCTGTGTGACGATGTTGCCAAAGAAACTACCCCAGATCGCTGTCCCGCCCACACTCGTGGAAGGGCGGAATCCGGCTGACGTCACACGTGGTTCTGTGACCCCTGTGAACACAGCACGCCCACCGCGCCTGCTGGACCCCTTCTCCGTGCTTCCCCTAGTGGCGGCGTAATTGGTGTTAGCGATGTTGGGGAGAAGGCCAACAGAAATAAGAGCGATGCCTGCAAAGGGAGTGGCGCGCTGCGCTCTGGCTCGGACGCCCCTCTTAGCCAGAATACCCGGCCCTGCCAGCGGAGCGGAGGGCCAGACCTCCGTGTGCGTCATGTCTCGGGTGTGAGCGTCTCCTGTCCTCCCTGCGAGGAAGCTCCTCTCTCGCTTAATGGCGAGTCTCCCCATCTTGTTGAGGGACAGCGTTGACCAAGGCCTCTGTCGCGTGCTATCTGATACTGCCAGGCAGTGGGGATTTAAGCATCATTTTTAACGAGAAGATGCAGAGCATCTGTTGTGCCCACAAATCTCCACAGAGGGGCGGCCTGCGGCAACCACCCCCACGTGGTTCATCCGACACGTGGAGACCGGCCCCGTGGAGGAATCTTAGGCAGCAGCTTGTTTGACCCACGCGGGAGCCACGCAATCATTACTGTCTTTTTACATCCCAAGCTCAACGTAAGATGACACATAGCTTGAAAAATGCCTTTTGCCCAAGTTGGGACTAATTCCTTCTGATGCTATAATTAGGGAATTTTGTTCACTCACCCGACGTGTCGGCTTGCTGCCTTTCACCCCTGTCCTTTTCCAAACTGCCCCAGGGACCTACTGCGGGTCGCATCGGAATTTTTGAAAATAATTTCTCCATTTTCCTTTGCCTTGGGACCGTGTGAAGCTGCGTCACCGAAACTGTGCGCCGAGAATGTCTCTGTTCTCTCGGGAGCGATTTCCCTCTGACTTTGTCATCATCCCGACTTCAGAGGACCCGCCTTCCCAACCCGCCTGGCTTTTGTCCTTCAGACACTCAGACCCTCCTGCAGCGAAGCTCCCCCGTCCCCTTCCGCGTGGGGCGTCCGTACAGCAGCATCTGGTCTGACTCCCCAGATGCTGTCTCCAAATCAGGTAAAACTTTCCTCATTACTTTCTAACAACGACTCCTCTCGCCAGGTACGTCACCCGATCACCCATGCGATGATGGTAGGTTTACAACCTATGGTGCTTCCTCGTAGTGGAGGTCAGTGGAGGCTGCTCTCTTGGTTAAAATGCCCTTTGCAGCTCTGCCATCCCAGAATGACGGACACACGTCAGACCTTAATCAGCTGGGCGTGTGAGCCCTTCAGTGGGAGGAGGGGTGAGCTGCCCCGGGGATGGATGGCAGCTTGGCGGGCCCTCCCGTACACAGGGCTCCATTCCCACGAGCCGAGGCCAGCGTTTTGTGCGAGGAATACAGGTGCGGACTCGGTCCAGAAGCCCAGGGCACAATCTCTCCAACCTCTACACGGGACAAACAAAGATGCAGCCCCAGACGGGGGCTGGTTTCTGACCAGGGCTGAAGCAGACCAGCAGCTGTCACACAGGAGGGTCCCCCACACCCGAGGGCATGTCATTGCCTGCCCCCCCCCCCCATCCTTAAGAAGACGCCTCTGTCTTCCTCTAGGCTGCTCAAAACCTCTTCCTGGAAGAAGCCGGGAAAGCGACGCCTGACGCGTGAAATCAAAGCAGTGGGTTTGCTCCGTAGGCAGAGCTGTGTCCCCGCCATTACAGTCAGAACTGCTGGCAGCTTCCAATTTCTCTCCTGCGATTCGATTAACCTTCTGTGCACCTTTCTGCATTGAGGTGTTAATTTTTCCACTTGAGAAAAAAACAAAAGGAGGAGAGAGGAAATTAGGAGCCTATGAAATGCAGCTGCAGATGAAAGGACGCCTTTCCCTGGGGGATATTTGTTTTGTTAGACTCCTCTCAATCCTTCCAGCTGCTGTCTTCACGGGATGTGAATGACTCTGCTATTAGTTTCATTTTTTTGGAAGAAATTGGCCCAGATTTCTCAGAGGCCGTCAAAGAGTGGGAACTTGACTTTGCCTAACAGGTGAGGTTACATCTGGCAAACACCCTCCCAGACCACAGAGAATCGGGAGGTAAGTTGAACTAGATCACAAGTCACAGACACATGAGCGCCCCTCACGTTTACCGGAAGATCTTAAAACGGCAACAATGCGGGTGCTGATAACATACAGTATGTAGCCAAGGAGACTCAAGGTCACTTTCTAGAAGCATCAGCAGATAGTCAGCAACCCCCCAACCATCCACCCAGCCCTCTACAAAAGATAAAAAATGCTGAGATTTGCAAACTACTGGGTTATTACAGGCGTATACTTTTTACAGAGCACTTGTAACTGGTGGGAGGAGGGGGAAGGAGAGGATAAAAGTTTGTTATTAATTAATTAAATTGCCTTTTCTTTTTTAAAAAAAGATTATTTATTTATTTATTTGTTTATTTATTTATTTATTTTTAGAGAGGGAGGAAGAGAGAGAAACATCAATGTGTAGTTGTCTCTCGCACACCCCCTACTGGGGACCTGGCCCGCAACGCAGGCATGTACCCTGACTTGGAATTGAACCCGTGACCCTCCGGTTTGCAGGTCAGTGCTCAATCCACTGACCCACACTAGCCAGAGCTAAAATACCTTTTCTGTACGAATGAAATAAGCACACGGTTAATGTGGTTATCCACGAGAGAAAAAAAGAACCTGATAAAAAAATAGGGAAATGATGAAAACCGTTTGGAGGGAGAGAAAATTACATGAGCGGCAGGTGTGGGACTGAACGTAACTCGCGAAAGGTAATCAGAAAGCACTGAGTGAGGTGCGCCCCCGCCACCCGCCCCCTCCCTCGCCCCCCTCCGGCAGACTGTAGGACCCTAGAAACCGGCGCTCATGCTGCACTCCCGGGAGGGGGAGGTGCTCCGGGGCTCAGGAGAACATTCTAGCAAAATCAAAATTACATGTCAGAGTAATCTGTGATCTGTCCACCCCCTGCTAGGTGGCCTGGAGGCCCTCCCTAGGGACGGCGAGGACTTGCGGGCAAGGGGACAGCCACCTCAGCGGGCTTCACAAACAGTGCGGCCGGCGCCACCCCTGGCGACAGCTGTCAGGGCGGAGGAAGCGCTCACACGTGACCCTCTGCTGCAGATGCCAGAGGTTCCTGTGCCTCCAGGGACGCGAAGGAAACAGGCGGTGTGTGCCCGTGATGGCAAGGGCTCGGTCACGGGGAAGAACAGACCAGACAGGAAGGGTCTTGTTTGGGGCAACTGTGACGAAGCGCCCCGAACAGCAGGAATGACGCTCTGCATACAGGGTTTTGAAAACAAGCGAAAGGGTTAACGGCGACCTCAGTGCTGCTGGCGCGAGTGATGCCAGCCGGTCGCGTGGCTGAGCTCGGCGTAGGGGCTGCGC